>SZWC01002982.1:13185-68366 GCA_023375785.1 Penium margaritaceum | reverse complement strand
ATGTGCTAAGACGTCAGTCACATCACTGCACACATCATTATATCAAATCAAAAATCTATTTCTACATCTTCCTTATCACCTTCCACATTGAGCATCCTCCATCCCCACCATCCTCCTCATTCCATCACGTAACATGTCACTGCCTTGAGAGAGAGAGAGAGAGAGAGAGAGAGAGAGAGAGAGAGAACGAACTTACCTTCAAAATTGACTTGTAATTTGACTTGAAAGTTGACTTGAGACAAGCCTTCAAACGTTTGGGATACGGTTGTCAATAGTTTTCCATTAATCATCTTCAATAGTGTCCAATCAAAAGTCTTCAATAAAGAGACCTCGAATTGTCTTCAATAATCTTTGGTTTATGGTCTTCAGTCAGTAATCTTTGATTCTGAACACATGCAAACCAGTCACACGTACAAATGTAAAAGAGTCACACATATACAAGACAGTCACACACACACATGCAAACAGACACACAAATATGCATGGTCACATGCATGGAAAACCTTCACATACACATGTAAAACAGTCTCATACACATAGAAAACAATCACACACACATATAAAACAGTGTCATATACATGCAGAACAATCACACACACATACGAAACAGTCACAGACATTAATTACAGTCACACACACATGCAAAACAGTCACACATATGAAAGACAGTCACACACATGGAAAGCAATGGAAACATTGACACGCATGCACCACAGTCACACATAAAAAACAGTCATTTGCCTATGCAAAAGTCACGCATGCAAAATAGACACACACATATGCAAACTGACACACTCACACAAACATATAGACACATACACACATACACACACACACACACACACACACACACACACACACACACACACACACACACACACACACACACACACACACACACACACACACACACACACACACACACACACACACACACCAAAACATTCATAGACGTGTAAAACAGTCACAAATACATTAACATCAGTCACACACATGCAAATCAGTCACACACATACAAAACAGTCACATACTCATGCAAAACAATCACACACCTATGCAAAACTGTCGCATGCATGCAATAGAGACACACATACTGTACTTTTGACCTATTTTTGCCTATAAGAAAATTCATGTGACATTTGATCCAGGGGAGAAATTATTCATGTTTGGTTCGGTGACAGACGAAATTCACCTAAAGTTTAGCTAAGTTTTTTGTGGACCCAATTTACTCCGGCTGTCGGGTTGTCTAGTCCAGCATCCCATTCAATGTGTGATTATGCAAGTGAGGGATACGAGATGAGAGATGAGAGATGAGAGATGAAGGATGAGAGATGAGAGATGAAAGATGCGAGATGAGAGATGAGAGATGAAAGATGCAAGATGAGAGATGAAAGATGACAGGTAGGAGATTAGAGATGAGAAATGAGACATTAGAGATGACAGATAAGAGATGAGACATGAGACATGAGACATGAGACATTAGAAATTAGAGATGAGACATGAGAGATGAGAGATGAGAGATGAGATGTGAGCGATGAGAGATGAGAGATGAGACTTGAGACATGAGACATGAGACATGAGGGATGAGACATTAGAGATGTGACATGAGACAATAGAGATTAGAGATGAGACTTGAGACATGAGCGATGAGACATGAGAGATGAGAGCTGAGACATGAGACATGAGACATGGGACATGAGAGATGAGACATGAGACATCTCTCATCTCTAATGTCTTTTTTTTTCCATGTTTCATCTCTAATGTCTCATGTCTCATTTCTCATNCACACACACACACACGCGCGCGCACACACACGCACACACACACACACACACACACACAGAGAAACCAGTCACAAACATGCAAAACAGTCACAAACACATGAACAAAAGTTACACACATGCAAATCAATCACACATGTAACACAGTCACACACTCATGCACGACAATCACACACACATGAAAAACAATCACACATGTGCAAAACTGTCACACACATGCAATAGAGTCACACACATAACGCACTTCTAACCTATATTTGCATATAGAATGAATTCAAGATTCTTTTGATCTGGGGGAGAGATTACTCCTCTTTGATTCCGTAGCAGGCGGAAATTCACCTAGAGTTTAGTTCAGTTTTAGTGCAGATCAGATCAACTCCAGCTGTTGGCTTGTCTAGTCCAGAATCCGATTTGACGTGTGAGAATGCAAGTGATGAATGAGAGATGAGAGATGAGAGATGAGAGATGAGAGATGAGCGATGAGAGATGAGAGATGACAGGTAGGAGATGAGAGATGAGACATGAGAGATGAGAGATGAGATATGAGAGATGAGAGATGAGAGATGAGAGATTAGACATGAGACATGAGACATGAGACATGAGACATGGGACGTAAGAGATGGGACATGAGACATGAGAGACGAGAGAAGAGAGATGAGAGATGAGAGTAAAAGATAAGATATCAGAGATGAGAGATGAGAGGTGAGACACTAGAAATGAGAGATGAGACATGAGACATGAGACATGAGACATTAGAGATGAGAGATGAAAGATTAGAGACAGAAATCAGAGATGAGACATGAGACATGAGACATGAGACATGAGACATGAGACATGAGACATGAGACATGAGACATGGAACATGAGACATGAGAGATAAGAGAAGAGAGATGAGACATGAGACATTAGAGATAGGAGATGAGAGATGAGAGATGAGAGATAGACATTAGAGATGAGACGTGAGACATGAGACATTAGAGATGAGAGATGAGACATTAGAATTTATACATGAGAGATAAGAAAAGACAGATGAGAGATGATACATGAGACATGAGACATGGGATATGAGAGATGAGAGATGAGAGATGAGAGATGAGAGATGAGAGATGAGAGATGAGAGATGAGAGGTGAGAGATGAGAGAGATGAGAGGTGAGACATTAGATATGAAACATTAGACATTAGAGATGAGACATTAGACATGATAAATAAGAGATGAGAGATGAGACATGGGACATGAGACATTAGAGATGAGACATGAGAGATTAGAGATGAGAGATAAGAGATAAGAGATGAGAGATGAGAGATGAGAGATGAGAGATGAGAGATGGGAGATGAGAGATGAGAAATTAGAGATGAGACATGAGACATGAGACATAAGAAATGAGAGATGAGACATTAGAGATGAGAGATGAAAGATGAGAGATGAGAGATAAGAGATGAGACATTAGACATGAGACATGACACATTAGAGATGAGAGATGAGACATGAGACATTAGACATGAGAGATGACACATAAGAGATAAGTGATGAAAGATGAGAGATGAGAGATAAGAGATGAGAGATGAGACATTAGACATGAGAGATAAGAGAAAATAGATGAGACATAAGACATGAGAGATAAGAGAAAATAGATGAGACATGAGACATGAGAGATGAGAGGTGAGAGATAAGAGATGAGAGATGAGAGATGAGAGGTGAGACAGTAGATATGAGACATAAGACATTAGAGATAAGACATTAGACATGAGAAATGAGAGATGAGAGATGAGACATGGGAAATGAGACATTAGAGATGAGACATGAGACATGAAACATGGGACAGGACAGATGAGACATGAGACATTAGAGATGAGAGATAAGAGATAAGAGATGAGAGATGAGAGATGAGAGATGGGAGATGAGAGATGAGACATTAGAGATGAGACATGAGACATGAGACATAAGAGATGAGAGATGAGACATTAGACATGAGAGATGAGAGGAGAGAGATCATAGATTAGAGATGAGACATGAGACATTAGACATGAGACATGAGACATTGGAGATGATACACGAGACTTTAAAGATGAGAGGTAAGAGATGAGACATGAGACATGAGAGATGAGAGATGAGAGATGAGAGATGACAGATGAGAGATGAGAGATGAGAGGGAAGAGATGAGACATGTCATGAGACATGGGACATGAGAGATGAAATATGAGACATGATAGATGAGCGATGATAGATTAGACATGAGACATGAGAGATGAGACATGAGAGATGAGACATGAGACATTAGATATGAGACTTGAGACATGAGACATGGGACATGACAGATGAGAGATGAGAAAAGAGAGAAGAGGGATGCTAGATGAGAGACTCATCTCTCATCCCTCATCTCTCTTCTTTCATCTCCATCTTCAATATCTCATCATGGGACATTAAAGACAATAACAAGAGCGGCAGTAGCAGCAGCAGCAGTAGCAGGTAGCTGCAGCAGCAGCTGTAGCAGAACCCGCAGCATCTGCGAGTCCTGCAGAAGCAGTGAATAGCTACAGCAGCAGCGGCGGCGGGCAGTAAACGTAGCAGCAGCATCGGCAGCAGACAGCTACAGTAGCAGCAGCGGCGGGCAGCAGTTGTAGCAGCAGTAGCAGTGGCGAGCAGCTGCAGCAGCGGCGGCGGGAAACAGCAATAGCAACGATGGGTAAATGTAGCAGTAGTGGTGGCGGGCAGTACCCGCATCAACAGCAGCGGCGGCGAGCAGTTGCAGCAGCAACTTTGGTGGACTACAGCCGCTACAGTAGCAGCAGATGTAGTAGCTGCAGCAGTGAACGACTACAACAGCAGCATCCTGCTGCAGTAACAGCATCTAATGTAGCAGCTTTTGCGACAACCAAAGCAGCAACTGCAACCGCAGGTGCTGCCGTCGGATTCGATTGAGCCCCGTCGAGGGGGCCTGTCATGCCGACCGCAGGCGCAACAAAGCGTCGGCCGAGCAACGGTGCAGGAGGCGGCACATGCCGACACTCTGTCGTATGGCGTAAGTATTGGCAGTGGGAACAGGGGGGGTGAGCTATGGTTCTTTTTTGGCTACGCCACGGAGGATCACGGGGGTAAGCAATGCAGCCTCAGAGCAGCTAGATTACTCACGGAGGCAGGCTCCAGAGGGAGCTTGAGGAACTTCAAAGCAACAACATCGACGACAAAAGGTAGAACGAGAGAGGACAAGAGCACCTGCAACCAACAGCTTTTGTCATTCACGTCGCCCCAAACATTGTTTTCATTTCTCCTCCAAAAAATTTTCACTCGCATCCTTATCTTTGTCAACTGCATTTCCACTTTTCTTGCCTGTACCTTTTCCCATTGCCTCACGCTTTTCGCGTCTCTTTTCATGGCCTGCTCTATAATTTTGTTCAAAACAATTCTTTTTCTTGTCACCTGTGCCTCGACAACTCCTTTGCAGATAAGGGACCACCTCGACCCACACATGGAAAAAATGTATCAAACAGTTTTTTGTTCAACTTTCTTTACCAAGAAGAAGAAGGGGGAGGGTTACAGGGCTAACTTGTGTACTAAAAAAGCAAAGGAGTGGAACCTGGGTACCTAGAAGGGAGTTCATATTGCTAAGGGGAAAACGAAGCATTTATTAATCAGAAAAAAGTGACTAAGACATAAGTATACATATATACATATCCATTTATGTATCAATCTTTCTTTACACTTAGAGACAAAAATACACACATACATATGTTTATACACATGTAGGTAAAGAAATTCATTACCTTACATCATTGTTTTTTACACCAGCAATGTCTTCTTGTATCACATCCAACCAAAAAGCCACTCAAATCATTTTCATTCTTGTTTCACAATAGATGAATGAATAGTGATCCATTGAAAACCTTCACAGAAATTGTCACAAAATAAACATTCCACGTTGAATCTTTAATGAAATATCCAAATTCCTTATTCACATTTGTTACCTTTAGTTTTCATTCATTCATGTGCACAAAACTCGTCTTTCCAGTCATTTCAATCATCATTGCATTATTGACTATGTACACTATATAACCCATTGCACCCTTGTGTGCAACTTTCCACTTTTTATAGTTCTCCTTTGTTTTGCCTAATGTCCAAATACAGTCTGCCATTGTGCCCCTACTCATCAGGAAGTAGGATTCTGTCACTTGAACCCACCTAGACACAAGGTCAAATGGGTAAAGACTGCCAATAAGCCACTTGAGGACTGAGTCTCCAGCTCTTGCTTTGATGTCATCGTCGGAGTTTGCAGAATGGCGTTCTCGGTCCACGTCAGGGGTTTACCCCCTTTGCATGACTGGGGGGCAATCGTCATCAACGACCCAAAGCAGGGAGACCCG
Source organism: Penium margaritaceum (assembly GCA_023375785.1). Classification (NCBI taxonomy): domain Eukaryota; kingdom Viridiplantae; phylum Streptophyta; class Zygnematophyceae; order Desmidiales; family Peniaceae; genus Penium; species Penium margaritaceum. Next base: position 62,225 of record SZWC01002982.1, on the reverse strand, counting down.
AATATTTCAAGTCTCCGGCGGACCATTTCCGTCTTCAACCTTATCCCTAGTTTTGGGACCCAAACCGGGGTTTTTTACCCCAAACTCGTGTGTTCACACCAGTTACTTTGTTTACCTTTTGTTGAATTTTGTCGCAAACAGACTTCAATTTACGTTTTGCCGTTCCGGCGCAAAATCGTCGCATGCGAGGCACGCTGATGATTTTGCGCCAGCTCTCTCGTCCTCACCATTTTCTCCCCCTCTCCCTCATCCTCGCTTGCTTGTTTGCAAGGAGGGCAAGGGGGGGTGAGGGCATGAAGCCACGAGGCCTCGCCCTCAAGGCCCTTGTGGCCCCTCAGCCGCCAATCAGGCTGAGCCCGCCATCGGCGGCTGGCGGCTGGCCGGCCAGTGGTGGGCCGACGGCTGTCCAGCCGGTTGGCAGCAAACTGGCCGGCGGCCAGCAAAATGCTGGCCGCCGGCCAGCCCTCGCTGACGCAAGGGAAGGTGCGCAACCACCCCTTGCTTCAGCGAGGAGGGAGGGCTGAATTGGCCCTCCCGCTACATTCCTCCCCACTTTTTATGAATCATTTTGCTTCATGAACAATAAGCAAGATTGTCAGTTATTGAGTCATCAACATTGTGAAAGAAAATCAATGATTCCAATCACCAGCTAAACATGAACACGTGCATGTTACTTGGACCTAAGCTGCAACTTGTAGGTCAGCACAACTAGCGGCCTCCCTCCTTTAGGCTGGAGCGTCTGCGCAACAACCACGTTGGGCGTCCCCAACCATCTATGGTTATTGTCCATGAATGCTGCCCCGTGGGAATATTGTTTACTTTTGCCGCATTCAGGTTGTACCTCCTCCCACGAGTTGATGTGTGCGAGCTGCAGGCTCGCTCTAGTATTTTTTGACCAATCCTTTGGGAAACCAAGATTCTGGCTCACAGGAATTATGTTCACGTCCACAACCGGCCCAATGAACGAGGTACTCCCTAACAACGCGCAACCGAAGAGTACGCTCTCAGTGCTCAAGTAGGCAAAGGACCTTGTATTGGCCATCGGCAGTAAGGACTACTAGCGGTGGCTAAACGGTTCCGTCTGCCGTGTATGGAGCCAACTGGATCACATGAAACATGTCATGTATCTTCATACTTGGCGGAAGTAGCAATCGGTATGCCACTGGCCCGATGCGTGCCACAATGGGAAATGGCCCAATCCACTTTGGTAGAAGTTTCCTTGAAGGGACGAGTAGTCTCCTCTGCGTTCACGTCAGTGGTTGTAGGAATGAAGTGTGTCATCTTTGTCAAAAGATGTACAACCACTAGTATTGCATCATGGCAAGGGGCCGTGTCCGGAAGACCAGTAATGACATCCATGCTGACGCACTCCCATGGAGTCCTAGGAATGGGAAGCTGTTGGAGGAGTCCATCAGGCTTCTTTTTACTAGCCTTATTCCAAAGACATGGGTCACATGTCAGGCCATACATACGAACATTGACACTCCATCCTAGCCACCAATAGTGGTCCAAGAGTTCTTGTCCGGTCTTTCGGGGTCGCACATGACCTACGACCGGCAGGTCATGGAAATGGGAGATAATTCTTGCTTGAAGGTCTCCCAAGTTTGGCACAACTTGTTCTCCTTGTCAAAAGATTCTTGCGGCCTCCACCAAGGTGTACTTGTCTAGATTTTGAGAGTCTTGAAACCAAGAATTCATACAGTATCCCATCCGGATCTTGTTTACAAAACGTTTGTAATAGATAATCTCTCGTGGTGGTTGCCACAGCGATGCAGGGAGATCTAGTGATTGTACTATTGTTTTTGTAATGGCCATAAAATACCCACCAGCCTCGGTGGTTGATTTTACTTCCACGGGCTGTCGGCTTAGTGGATTGGCCACATTGATACGTCCTGGCCGATATTCCCACGTGAACAAGAATTGGCTCAGGTTTTCTCTCCAATGCACCTGTTGTCTTGACAGGTTCGGTTGTGCTTGGAAAACCACCAATGGATTATGGTTTATCACAGCCGACACACCCCCTTCAGTACCCTCAAGGTAGCAATGCCACATCTTGAAGGCGTGTACGACTGTAAGGAGCTCTTAATCCCCAGTTGTGTACCGCGTTTCCGCGCGGATGAGTTTCCGGCTCTCATATGGAACTGGGTGACCGTTCTGCATGAGGACAGCACCGAGTCCTACTACTGACACATCACATAGCACCTCCCATGGTTGCAATGGATCCGGAAGAGCTAGGACGGGCGCCGTGAAGCTCTTCCACTTTGAGAAACGCGTTCTTGTAATCACATGTCCATTCCCAACACACGTCATTTTGCATGAGCCTGGTTAGTGGTGCTACTAGGGTCAAATACCCTTGCATAAACCATCAAAAGTAGTTAACAAGGCCGAGGAAAGACCAAATCTGTCCAACATTTTTGGAGCGTGGCCATTCCACAACGACTTGGACCTTTTATGGCTCAACACGGATGCCGTCCTTGTCGACAATGTCTCCAAGGTATTCCACCTCATCTTGTGCAAACTTGCACTTGCTCACATTTGCATACAACTTCTGTTCCCGAAGGATTGCGAGAACTTTGCGTAGATATTGAATGTGCTCTTCCATTGATTTGGAGAAAACTAGGATGTCGTCCAGGTTAACCAAGATGAACTGTCCGAGTTGCTTGGCAAACTTTTGGTTCATTTCTCCTTGGAAGGTTGCCAGGACATTTGTAAGCCCGAAGCATGACACTCGGAACTGATAATGTTCCATGTGTGTTTGAAACGTGGTTTTGGGCACATCGTCTTCCGTGATGTGGATTTGATGGTACCCTTGGAAAAAATCCAAAGACAAAAATACTTTGGCACCTTGGAGCTGGTCAAAAAGGTCCTCAATCAACAGTAGGGGGAACCGATTTTTCATAGTCGGCTTGTTCAACGCTTGGTAATCTAGGCACATGCATAAGCCACCATCTTTTTTGTTCACAAAAAGGATCGGACACGGTACGGCAAGCTGCTCGGCTCGATCCACCCTTTTTCCTGACACTCTTTGATTTGGCGTTTGGCCTCTTGCCTTTCTACTGGACTATGGCGATACATGGGTCTAAACAAAGGAGTCGCCTCCGGTTGCAGAGGAATTGTGTGGCCCATGTATCTTTTTGGTGGAAGCCCAGCCGGTGGGTCTTGGAATACATTTGAGAAATCTGCCAATAGAGATTTGATCTCTTGTGGCGTGTTTTCCTTCATGTCATCCTCCATTTTCTGCAGCTGCGCCAAGAAGTATCAACAACCTTGTCAAATACGTCTCTTGACCTGCATTGCAGACAAGCTGGCATGGACTTTGAGTTGGGTCAGTGAATGTTTCGTACTCAGCTTCGACGTAAAGAAGCACTGTCCTTTTTGAATGATCAAACACTTTGATTCAAAGCACATTATAGCCGTTTTCTCACGGAGCTAGGGATCGCCTAGCACCACGTCAAACAGGTCAAGAAGGTTGAGTACCTTCAATGTGACACTCAGTGTGTACCCTTGAATACAAAATTTTGCTTTACAAGTACCGATCTCGGGTATTGTATGGTTTTCATTGACAACAACTGTGCCATTCGATGGCTTGTACTTCAGGCCAACCTGTCGGGTAAAGCCAAGGCTAACAAAAGAGTCGTCTCCTCTAGTGTCAGCAAGTACGTTCTCGGGAGCACCAGCTTGGTGTCCTTTGAACTGCATTGTCATGTTGCCTCTACTCTTCTGAGTGAACAGGCTTGATGACGGCAAGCCAAGTTTGTGATAAACACGTAATCTGTACAATGAGCGTCGCCACTCCCATGATTCACCCAGTCGAGCCTTGTGGGCACGTGTGAATTCGGCTATCACCTTCCAGTTTATTGATTTTCTTAGGTCAAAACCATCAACTAAACGGACCGCAAACATGATTTAACTCATTGCTTTGAGAGCATTCGCTTCAATCACTGTGTCACCCATCTCTTGCACAGTGATTGGTGTCGCCACCACAAAGCATGTACGATCATGTATCTCGTCCAGAGATGCAAGGTTTAGTGGGAAATGTTGGTCAGCAAGTGTTGAATGCGGTTCAACAAGAGGAGAGAAAGCAACAAAGAAATTTGAACTCGTTAAAACCTGAAATTGTTTAACATCCTCATATGAAAATATGAGCCCACACTCGTGATCTAGGTTTACCCCTGAGTGGTCCCCTCTAACGTCACTCAGGGGTGGGGAAAACCTGCCCCACGGCCTTGTTAATTACCACGGCCGGGCCCACTGCCGCGACCGCGACCCTGTCCACGGCCTTGTCCGCGGCCTCCTACCGCACCATCCACATGAGGTATTGCAGTTGTAGCTAACTCCGCAGCCTCTTTTCCACCACTAGCAACCTTAGGGCACTACACCCTTAAGTGGCCTAGCTGCATGCAGTTGTGGTAAAGCCCTTCTTAGAAGGCTGCGATGCGATGCTGACGCGCTGCCTGCAGCTCGTTATTCTCGCGACTACACTTTTTGTTGGGGCCCTTGTTTCCACCGGTCTTCTTAGCTCGAGGGTTTGCGTGCTGCTTGCCCTTGACCCCGTCTTGCTCTCCAACTGACCCACTAGCCCCTGCAGCATCCATGCGCATGTTGCGTCCTTGCTGTGAACGCACGTTTGGCCATGCATTAGAGTAGTGCTTTGGGTTTGCCAAAAACACTTCACTCATGTAGTCGTGCAACGCCCTCCAGCTTGCCAAAGCTTCACCAGTGGCTGTCGTGGTGGTCTTGTCCTTCAGCTTCTTGTTGGTGAGACCATTACGCAAGTACTCCAGCAGCATGCACTCTAGGTACTTGAAGGTCTGAGTCCCATCGCCCTTGGTGAAACTTTCAGCTTCCTCCATGAGTGCGATGAACTCACTCAAGCAGGATTCAAGCGAGCTGCCCAGCTACCTGAAGTCCTTCATCGTGTGGAAGGCACGCTGAGCCTCCTTAATTTGGTTGCACTTCTTGCACATGATCGCGTAAAAGGCCTCACATGGCATGGGTTGCCACTCGAGGTGCGGCTGTTGCGTAGTCCACTCCTTGAGCACATACTTGAAGAGTTTGTCTTCAAGTCGCGTCATGGCAAGGTTGCCCCACTGGGTGAGTGGAGCCTTGTGGATACGTGGAACGTGCTCCATGCAATTCAGCCAATCAGCCAGCTTCACGCCCTTACGGAAGATCTCCACACTGTGGAGGAAGGATGAATACATGACTGACCCTGAATTCATCGAGGTAGGTAAGTCATCGCTGCCACCGGCAGTGGCATTCGCAGCTGTGGCACACAGTGTATCCGCACGATATATCCGCACTTAGGTCAGACTCTGTAATGCCTTGTCAAGGTCGTTGCATCGGCGGCTTGCCTCATGGGCGGTAAGGCGCTGTAGATGGCGACCACGGTCGAGGTCCGTGATGCTCTGCCTGACATGGGCTAGCAAGTTGGCGAACACGAACTTGAGCCCTGATGTTGTCAAAGCATCGGCGATATCCTTGAGGGCCTTGCATTTTCCATGCACCCTTACCCACTACAAGAGGGTCCAGTTTGCGTATAGGCCTCCAAGGAGTCCCACCTTTTGGAGGAGACTGTCGTCGACGACGACGCTCGAGTGGGCGCTGCCTTACCCCATTGCGGCAACATCGCAGAAAGAGGGGTCCGCCCCCATTCCACTTAGTGGTGCCGTATCTCCACCGCGGGTGGTAATCTTGTGTCGGCCTGCTGCCTTAGCCACAAAATTGGCAAGCCTACGATGGTTATCGTGAATTGCCTTCGTGGCAACGTCGTCTGGCTCGTTCTTGCAAGAACTCCCTGTGTGGCTGCTTTTAGGGCCCTTGATGCCCTCGGCAGTCTCGTTGCAGCCCACAACTTCAAGCAATGCGGCGGGCGCCTTGCCCTTCTTCAGTAATCGGCTCGGGTTTGCCACACGAAGATGGCGATGGTCGCGATCCTCATCGCCTTTGCCATCGTCGGCAACGTGCTCTTCGTCATGGTCCTTCTCCGGGGGATCCTCCTCCATCGCGTCAACCGCCGCGTGGGGGTCGCCCACGTGCGTGCCGACGTGTTCGTCGAGTAACGTTTTGTCTTCCGCATGCTTCTCCGTGTTGCCGAGCTTGGCGTTGGTTTCCTTCAGCGATACGGTTGCCTTTGGAAGCAGGGTTGCCTTTGGGTTGGCAACAGTGCTCACGGCGGCGGCTCCCAAAATTTGGAGTCCACCGAGAGCTCGTTGTGAGGTCGTTACCACCTTGCCCTTGTTGGTCTTGGACGGTCTGGCACTTTCCATCTCATAGCTCGTGCAATTAGCACGTGAAGACTGCTGCGAAGATCACCCCACAACACAATTTAAGGAGGAATTGCCTCCTAAAATCTTGCTCTCACAATTGGTGATGCATTTTCAATTTACATTTCTATTTTCCTAGGCCACCACGCTGGCACAAGGTTGTGGGTTTTCAAGCTAGTCCTTCCATGCCGTGACTCACGGCACTTGGTAGCAATTAGGATACAAGAAAAAATAATGCAACAATACAAGGGAATAACAAGAAGTGTGAGTACCGCTCATAAAACTAGGACCAAGAGTGAGAAAACCTAGATACACAAGTACAAGGTCAAGAAGGAAAAGACCACTTTTCTTCTTGTCTTCTTGTCTTCTTGTCTTCCTTCGTCTCTTCTTGCATCTTCTTGGCACACCTTGCCTCCCCTTGGAGGTGCCCTTCTTGTGCCCCACGGCAATGTGGCGGCCTCAAAGAATTCTCCAAGTAGCACTTTTCTCCCTTTCCTTTTTCTCTCAGGTCGTGAGAGTCTTAGGTATTGGAGAAAGGCGATGCCCAAATGTTTGGTTGAAGATGAGTGGAAGGAGCCTTGAGAAGAGGGGGAAAATAGGTGGTTTTGGGGGTGGGTACTCCCTATCCCATCCCAAACATTTTCCTCTAGCCCACTAGGATGGAGAAGAGACATTGGAGAAGAAGCCCAAGAAAACATAGCTCTTCTCTAGCTTCCTAACACACTGTACAGCGCTTCAAGCAGTGAAGCGTACATGTCTTAGCACCTTCTAGTGTTTTTACTCTTGATTGCAGATGCCGGCGGCGTTTCATCTTTGTCATAGCCGCCGTTTCCATCGTACTCTTGGTCGCGAGGGTCGTCTGGCTCTGAGAACCACTATAACGGGTCAAGTCTCCAGCTTCTGCTCTAAAGTCGTTGTCGGAGTTCACAGAATGGCGTTCTCAGTCTGCGTTAGGGGTTTATCCCCTTTGTAAGACTGAGGGGCAATCTTCATCAATGACCCAGAGCATGGAGACCCAAATACTTCAAGTCTCTGAAGGCCCATTTCCGTTTTAAACCTTACCCCTGGTTTTGGGACCCAAACCGTGGGTTTTTACCTCGAATTTGCGTGTTCGCACAAGTCATTTTGTTCATTTTATGTCATAGTTTGTCGCAAGCAAACTTTGATTTACGTTTTGTGGTTCAGGCGTGAAATCGCCGCGTGCGAGGCACGCTGGCAATTTTGCGCAAGCTATCTCGTCCTCACCCTTGCTCCCCCTATCCCTCGTACTCGCTTGCTTGTTTACAAGAAGGGCAAGGGGGGTGAGGGTACAAGGCCACGAGGCCTTGTACCCGAGGCCCTTGTGGTCCATCAGCCGCTGGTCGAGCTGAGGCCACGATCGGCGGCTGGCGGCTGGCCGGCCGGTCGCTTGGCCGGCCGCCGGCCATCCAGCTGGCCGGCAGCAAGCTGGCCGGCGGCCAGCAAAATGCTGGTCCCTGGCCAGCCCTCACTGAAGCGAGGGATGGTGCGCAACCACCCCTTGCTTCAGCGAGGAGGGAGGGCCCAACCAGCCCTCCCGCTACAGAAAATGTTGAAAAAAATTCAAACTCCTTTGCAATTCATGTTGAAAAACAAAATTCTTCTACTGTTATCCAAAGGAAAGTTTTAGCTTTAATCTGTGTAGAAGAACTAGAAATCCATCATGCTTAAGAAACAAGAATGTGCAATTGAATATTTTGTCTCATTGAAAACTACATAGAACTACATATAGATATGTATGAATGCTAAGATATCCTAATAAATGGATTTGGATATCAATGTGGATATAGATGTGGATGGACATGTGGATATCGGTATGCATCAATCAGGTTAGTCATATATGTATATATGCACAAGTAAAACGATGCATCAGTGTTCAAAATTGTTTTCTATGGGCATAAGAGAGATATCTCAGGTGTGTATAGATAGTAAATGCACATGAACATTTACGTGTAGTGTAATTATGAAACCCTGTTCACTCTTTGCATGATACACTTGACACTTGTTGTTTTTTGGTTAAGGCCCTAGAGGGGGATACTTGCACCTGCGCCTTTCTTCGAGAGCTTTACAAACAACTTGTCATTCCACGTGGGGAAACCGACACCAGGGGAGGTACCCCCAGGGGTTATGTGGGAGTTGCGCCCACTAAAACCACCATTGGTGACATATTTGTAACACTGTGCGATAGAGGAGAAGTGATTGTGAAGACACAACACGCTGAGCCCAGCTTCAATATTCAGCATCTATGGAGAAGTCTACTCAACCGTTGGGAGAGGAAGAAAGACTCAATTTACATTATGTAACAAAGTGACAAAGTCTCGACACAACGCTACGTCCCATCTTGTGCATGCCCAGACAAAGAAAAACCGGGCTGGCCCGTTTTATTAAATTCTACTTTCATTTCCTCCGTAGCAAGTCTACCGGATAATTGTTTTGCATTGGTCTACCCCACGGAGGAAGTAAACCCCAACCATACCTTGCACATGCCACCTCAAAGGGTGTTTCCACAGTTTTGTCAGATGGAAGAAGCTCATTTGAGTAGGGATCTAGAGATTCTTTGATTTCAACAAACCAAAGAGAACCTAAAAAAGACAAGGTACCACACAAAGGAGATTTTATCTCACTTACTACAAGAAGCTTTGCATCAACTTAATGATTTGTTGCAATAGTATGCACAAGTAGTAGCTCTACCAAACCATAATCCAAATCCAGTAGATCATCATGTACAAGCCCATCCTACAATGACCTATCATGTAGTAGCTTAGCCTAAAGCAGTCAACCTCTTTGAACTTGTTTATTGAGTACACCCCTTACCTCTAACTCCCTTCTCACCAGACTTTTTCAACATGGAAGCCATCTCTTTTACCTTACAAGTAGACGAGATAAGCACAGACACGTCTTATGGCTACAACTTCTTCCACTAATCTTTTCATTTTGAAGAAACAACTCGTCCACAAAATATGTGGAAGCTCTTCAACGGCAAGTGCACTTCTACTTCCCTAAGGAACCCACCAGACTTCTTGGAAAAATTCAACAACTACAGCTTTTGACATACTCAGATTTTCTTAAGAACTTGGTCCCATCCATCCAGCGACCTCTACGCATTTAGAGAAACACATCCAAAATTGCCTATTCCAAATGCTAATACCTTCATTACCGATCCAAGGCCAGGGAATCCACTCACAATTCTCATCTTTTCACTCAAATCTCCTACATCCACATCAGCCATTCCATGGGAAAGGTCAAAATCTACTATGCATAGCAAATGATATTCGTGACCATCACATCGTCATGGAATAACATCTTTTGGAAGTGCTCTTTGTATCCTCCATTATAAGTGTGCCTTGGCGATGAATGGAGAAATGTAACATCCCTTTCCATGAGTGAATGACTAAGTGATTCCGTGCTAGTTGAGGACAGGCAACACGGATAAGGGCCGATAACTCTAGCGGCCTGCAAAGTGGTGGCTTTGTTCTTCCTTATCTTTTCCATGGGAAATAAGATGTTTCCTGCGCATGCAAATGGTAGGAAGCTTGCACTATTTGAAAATACTATGGGGCACCTGGGGAAAGCATCGCTTTCCACAACCTCCTCTCTTGCTTCAAAAAGTCCACTTCCTTATTGGAGTGAGGCGATAAGTGCGCTAGATTTCAGCTTCAGCACGGTGCGGTCAGTTTCACTTGTGAAGGAGTTCACGTCAAGTTGTAGATTTTACAATGATTCACCATGAATTTTCCTATAAGGAATTTTCCACTATACAGTCTACAATACTTCTTGTTTTTTTGTCCTTAAGAACATGTTCAAGTCCTCGACGTGTACAAATGGGTTGATGTGTCCAAGAAAGGTGGGAATACCTTTGCCAACTCAGTGGAGTGATTTCCAAGGTTGGACAGCTTGGAAACTGCCTCGCAGAAGGTCATCTTCAAGCGTACAAAGCCATGAGGTTTGCGTCAGCCATTTTATAGACATCAACACAGTCGTCTAGCTCACATACGCCCTCATGGAGGATTCATTACATCATCATCGTCACTTCCAATGTTAGAAGACACGATAATGCATCAACGGTTGGGATTGCCAGAACCGTTGCCTTCAATGAAGAAGCCTGGACTGCCAGGTTTTGCTACCAGCCAGAGTAATAGTATAGAAGGGAGCACCAGTTCTGGCTCCAATAACCGATTCCAGTCTCTCCAACTCCATTGTATCAGCATCAACTATTCTGCACGTCTGCGAGCCACTTAGTCTCTGTACCAGACTCAGATCCCGGTGCTGTTGGAGTTTCCTGGATTTCTCTCTAACGACACATTGACTCTGGCAAAAGTGTGCCAACATGGAGAGGAGGTTTCTTGAACATCCTGAAGGCCTGTCAACCGGGAAGACGGTTGACAAAACAAGACTCTTGCTACAAGGCTGGACGCCTAGCAAGACGTTGCGCCTAGTTTGGGCCAGGCTCTGTCACATTTCTTTTGCTGAGCCGTTCATAGGCTGTTACTAAGCTTGTACATAGTAGTGCTATACTTTGTATGCTTACAATAAAATCAGAGCTTTCGTGTTCATTTCTAAGCAGTTGTACAAGCATTTCTTGGCACACCAAAGGCCCAGGCACCTCAGCAAGGCTAACCAAGACTTTGTTGTGGTCATGGAAAATTCCAACATGGTATCAGAGCAAGGTTGTGCTCTCCTCTAGCACAACAACAGCAACATAGTAGGAATAGTACTAGGTTGAGACGCTCTCCACTGTATACGTACAAGTGAGCGGTAGGATGTTGGTTGTTGCATTTGCCTTGCGGTTCACCGTGCACATCGCACAACCATAGAGGTTCCAATGAGTGACACGGAACCTGAAATCCAAGGGGGAGGTCCTCTCCCCCTTCACAAGCAAGGAGGAGGTTCCCCTCCCCTTGAAAATCAATGAGTTATGCATGGTTTACACATGGGTCAGGAGTAGGGACACCAAGTCGCAGATCACGTACAGCGACAAGCAGCAGAAGTGCAACGGATGACGTAGTAGGAAGCATTGGCGTGTTAAGTTGTTGAGCAAGAACAAGAGGCATTGAGAAAGTAGCTTGGATCCCAAGAGCTCCTTCGACACCAAGAGCACCTCACACATGCGGCTCAAGCGTCGCACACACAAGAGCAGCAACAGTCGCATGCAGCGTTGGTAGCACCAAATGTACAACTTAAACAACAGTTGGCACACTCTGAACTGTAGCAGCATCAGATGCATGAACACATGGTGCAGCAACAGAAAAACAACTGTAATAACAAGTGCAACAGAAGATGCAGTAGCAAGAGCAGTCACAAGAATCTTCTTCCCAATGATCTCAAGAAATTCCTCCACGTGTCATTCAACCAGCTATCTCCCAGTAAATACAGCCTAGAGCAGTTATTAACAAAGTTGAGCAACGACAATTGAAGGCCCATTCTTAAGTGATCCCGGGGGTGCCACCATTGGCATGAAGCAAACAGAATCAACCATCTCTTATGCCGCAAGCCCACAGGACTAAGCTTGTAGCATCTGAACGAACAACTGAAGGTCCGCCATTCCCAGCTGTACCCATGCATCAGTATCCTATTCCTGTCGAACCATTGGTAGGACAAAGAATCCCACTCTATCATCTCAAGATCAAAGTGCCTTCTGCAATTGCATCATTCCACCTGCACAAAATCTAGATCGACAAGTTTGACAACGAGAACTTCTCGCACTGGGCGCACAAGTTCAAACAGGTTCCTAACATTCACAACTTAGGGTAGTTCTACAATATGCACTACTCGCCGACACCATTAGAGTCATCACCACAAGCGGTGGCAGAGTTCAACTGCTTCACCAAGGCTACGTACATGGTGCTGGACAACCAAATCATTCCACACATCCAACAAGAAATCAGGATGTTTGAGTGATCAAGCAAACCAACTCATTATGTGTGGTCCTACCTGTTAGGGACCTACATGTCAGGAGACTTTACCTTAAAATCGCATCTCCTCACGGAGCTTTCCCATATCAACCTTAGTAGCTTCACGAGCGTGAAGGATTACATCAACAAAGCCAAGTCACTATGCGACCAGCTTGTGGTGACTGATGCTCCTATCTTGCAGCCCATCTTTGTAACCTTCCTTCTCAACAGATTGATTGGCGATAGGGAGGAAGTCAAGCATTTGGTGAAGTTCAAGGCGGAGGCTGATTTGACAAAGGTGTACGTTCGCAAGATGTTGTTGATAAAAGAGCACGATGGCAAGCTTGTAAAGGAAAAGCTACGTTTTCTTTCCTATCCATCATACTCAAAAGCTTGCACTGCCCTCGTGTCCCATCCGACATCAAACAAATCTGTCGTGAGCTCAACTCCTACATTTAAGCAGAATCAAACATCACCATCCTCACCCTGTGGAAACTCCAACAAGAGGCATGTCAAACCTCAACTTGTGCGCAAGTGTCAATCTTGTAAGCAACCTAGACACATCAGACTGCATCATAGGAAGAGGCTCAGAGATGAAGAGTGTTCAAGGAGGCAGGAGAGAAGGGAGGAGCAGCTAGAGGATTTGGATGGTGGAGAGGAGGATAGTTATGAAGAAGATGAGGTTACTTAGCAAAAGGTGATTGTTGGAGTGGAAAAGAAGAATTTGACTTCTTACGATCTTTATTCCATGTCTCAGAAGTTGTGAGTACCGAGCAATTCTGCTAAAAATGTCTGGCATCTGGACAATGGGTGCACGTCACACGTAACGTTTGATAGATCTTGCCTCCAAAACCTTGAGCACAGTGATAAAGGCTACGTCATTGTAGCAAAAAACTGGCATGTGCAAGTAAAAGGAAAATGGAAGATGACACTGACAAGGTACAAGGAGCTCAAGTGCACTTTGGTAATGTGCTTTTTATCCCTAGGATTTCCTTGAGCCTCCTATCGCTTAAAGAGTTGTTAAATCAAGGAGCGTACATTGTCAGCAATGGGGGGCTGATCTCACTGAAAAGCGGAGAAGGTGAAACCTTCGATGAAGGGTACGTCTGCTCCAATGCCATGATAAGGCTCAACCTGAGCCCAACTGCTGGACATAAACCTGAGTCTTCCTTTACTACAACAAATCAACAGGGAGTGCACGAATCTTGGGGGCGCACACAACATCGTCGCGACAGTCGACCGAATGAATTCACTTTTGCCAAGGTGCCTCGGGTCTGTACCAAGGAGCACGACAGCTTTGGAAAAGCACCTATTGTGAATGGCAACCTTGCCATCCATGTAATCTGTTCTATAGTGCACAACGAGGTGGCTGTGGGCCATGGGACACCAAGGAGGAGCACGAGAGCTACTTTAGGAGTGCCTAAAATGATTCTCTCAGCTTAAACATTTACATCCAAAACGTGAAGTGATTCCTCTCAGCGTGGAAATTTTCTTTGCAATGTGAATGACAATTCATACTTTGACTTAGAGAAACGTACTGCCTACGACAAGATCGTCGACATCCCCAGTTCCCTCTCCACACAATTGTCGATTTTGAGCATGGCGGTGGTGTTGAGGGTATATCATGCAAACCCACAAAAGGAGTGGTAGGGTGGTGAGAAGCTCGAGTGCCTCCCACTAGCCTTCTGCAATTGCAGCAATGACTTCGGCAAAAATTGGGGAGGAGCATATTTTGTTTGAGGAATTTTTACAAGAATTTCTTGACCACTCGCTTTGCTCCCACATGTCTTCATTGGAAGATTGACATCAGTCCCGCGATGCTGGTCACACTTTTGATGGGAAGATGAAGCAACCGCCGAGGTGCAAAGTCGCAGCGGAGTCCTGAAGAGTAGGATAGCCTGCGAGACTGGCACTCGCTTTTCCAAGCACCGGTTGCTGCAAGGAGCTCACTTGCTATGGCGAGCGGCTCTTCGCTACACCTAAGAGCAAACTGTGCATTTCACAGTTTAGTGCAAGTGGACGCAGCAAATCGCATTATAGGTTGGAAGCGCCCAATCGGCAGCGCTACAGGGCAGCAAGCTCTTGCCAGAGAAAAGATGAATGGTAGAAAACAGACGGCCGACAAAGCAGAAAGTGGCCTCACAATTGATGACCTTAATGACGGAGCATCCTCTTGATGCTAAGCTATGTGGATCGGCATACTACAAACTCAGAGGACAAAAGCAGGATCTTGGAGGAACTCACAAGGACGTAGCAGAACATCAAGGGGCGAGCAACGACCGGCTTCACCACCAAGATTGCGCAAGAAAAATGATTCGGGGTCCTTTTCTACTTCACCGGTAAGTAGGGACCGGGACAGGAGCTTCAAAGATGTTTTTGGTCGTGAGATCCTCATAAACAGCTCTTGGACAACTCATTCTAGCTCTTCAACAGTGAATGAACCAGACTTGGAATTTTCAACTGAGAGCATGACACTTAGAGTGCACTTGGGTGTTGTCCCAAAAATCCAGGCGGCCATGAAAAATGTTGAGAGCTGAACCAAGTTTCTTCAAACGTAATCAAATACATATATACATATATATATATCTCCTAGAGGGAGAACCAAAGAGCAAGTTCTGAATTAAAAAAATCTCACTCACACTTGAGGAGAGGAAATCGAGAGGGATTGCATCTCTTGACTTCCAAAGTTGGAGTAGAATTTATCGCCGGCATGAAGACTCAGTGATGTCTCAAGAAATTATGGATTTCTTTGCCACTGAGCAAAGTGAAGTGTGGCCAAGTCCGCAAGAAAAAAAGTGAAATGTAACAAAAAATGTGTAGCTTTAGTATCTGCAAGAAAAAAGTTTATCTTTAGGAGGACCCTCATAGCCTCAAGAACACATCCATTGGAGGCTTTGATAAGTGGGAAAGGTCACTACCATTCCCGATAAAGGTTTATGTACTGCAAAATCTCTGTGTTCAACTGAATAATCCTCCACACCTTCTTTGAATTTCCTTCCACCCCCACCAAACATCACAACATCACCACCTTCACTTCTTGAAATTTCTATGATGGATTTCCATTCCCTCTAACCTGCATGAAAATCTTCAACAGAGAGGGGGTATTGAGAAACACTAGTTTCAACGGCTTGGTTCTACTGAAACCCTTCTCAAGTAACCCAAAAAAGCTTGGAGAATTTCCACCAAGTTACTTTTTTTGTATCTGCACAAGGAAGATGTTACTTGTCACCATTGATTACTTGGTTTGCTAGTTACCCTATTACAAATAGTGCACCCTCAATGTTTTTTAGTGTTGGTAATTACCTTGAAGCTTAATCTGATGAAAAACTTTTTTCATCAAACTCTTTTTTTTTTCATTGATGAAGGCAGTTTGAGAATTGTTAAAAAGCTGGATTGTAGATTGATCCTGATTGACCGCACATCTCATGTATTGATGTCATGCTTGCGTTTCGTTACAAATATTGTTGTGGAGAAAGTTTTTTACAATATTTCAGTTTTCATTTTTTGTTGTGAGAAAGCACTGCAAAGTGTCATACAGTCATGTTAATCATGTGCGAGGTTCTTGTACGAGGTATATTTTGTTGATTAGTTTCCATGTTTTACTAGTAATAGAACGCTATTTTTTCACTGGTAACTATGTTTCTTATGAAGATTCCAGAACCATGGCAAATGGAGAACAAGAGTTGTCTGAAAGACGTGTTTCATGGTTAGCCATCAGCCAGTTGTTGGGGGGGTATGGGGTTTGTTGTCATTGACAACAAACCCCATACGTTGCCGCTGTGGCAGATAGAAACAGTGGTAAGCTACTTGCCTCAAGGACAAAACCGCCGAAAGCAAGAATATCAACTGGCCGAGATTGGTTGACCGCTTGACAGATGAACGGTGCCTCTTTCCAAATCTTGTCTGCGAAGTCAACGGAAGGCATGATCGTGAGGTCCTTCTGTCCGGCTGTGCACAATGATACAGGTGCCTCGGCCTCACCTAGATGGGCATCCTCCTCCTCGACGTGATGTCACCGTCACATTTTCGTCGCTGTGAAATGTCTAGTTTGTCGGTCTAAAAGTTTGTCTGTTTAGTGTAATGGAAACCGCAGTGGAAACGAGCTAATTCAAATCTCCGTGACGAGTGACACTGCTTTTGTGTCATTAAACGACATTGAAAACAAATTCGGGAGGCCGACTAAACAGTTTTTCATACCCATCCAGCCTCAGCCCTCCGAACAGTCACCTTCCCAGCTATTGACATGGAGAAGTTGCCAAGTGACGCCATCTCTGACAGTCTTTGAGCGATTAACTGGACAGTCAACTGGAGAGTCAACAGGTTGACTCTCCAACGCCCAAACGGGCGACAGCGAGAACCACACGCACGTAAGGGTACCAAGTGTAGAAACTAGTCACCTAACTTTGGCGACATAAAGCGCGTCGCCAGTCGCCATAAGCTCAAGGCGAAGTCCTCGGACAAGTGGAAACGACTGAAATAAACAGGAATCTTCAAACCCGGAAATCAACAGAATGAAAACAACGCGAGTTCGACATGCATACTCAAAGAATTGGAGTAAATAAATCTTGCAAAATATTACCGTCAACATTCTAAAGATCACTGGATATTAACTATCCAAGAATGGACGTTGAAAAGCTTTGAGTACCGCGGAGGGTGCACTCACCACAAAGCTCTAGACTTGCATTGCATCAAACTACTAGAAAAAACTCAAAACAATCAAACCCACGTCTAGACCATAAATAAATCTTTCAAAATACACGCACCAATAGAAATCAGGACAAGGCCAAAAATGAGAAATCACCAAAAAACCCTAAACATTCTTCAAACATATTCACATGTATTTCAACATGAACAATCACTTAAAATGATTAACATTGATTTTTTTCCATAGAACATGCATGAAAAGGATAAAAAGCCAATAAATTAAAGGAAGAATTAAATTACAACAATTTGAGAAACAAAAGAATTCAAAACAGAAAAACATGAAAAATAGATTCAAAACAATAAAAACTCTTTCCTCAAAGAATTCAAAAACATAATGCAAAATAATCTACGCAATCAAACGCAAGAAAAAAAAACTTCAAAATAATAATCTTTCACTATAAGTGAAGGTACTCATATCGTTCAAAACATTTGAAAGATTTAAATGGACAAGAAACATTAAGATATGATCGAAGAAAACGTAAAACCTATATAGGCAAAAAATAAAACTTTCTGCATAATTATAGTAAATTCTTGTGGTAAACATAACTTATCATTTCATCTTGTAACATGGTATGAATTTTTTTAATCAATTTCAATATAAATCTATATGTATTTGTTATACCGATGGGCATACATGGGACCCAAAACCCACAAGCAACCTATTTTGTTCTTTGTCGCTTTTGGCATAATTCGCAACTTTCTTGCGACCGTCTTTTTTCTGCGCTCAAGGGGAATTTTTCCAAATACCCCGGACCTCTCGAGCAATGACAACTACATTCCAGTCATTTCCCGGACTCACCAAAACGTACTTGCGGTGTTACTCGATGCTACAACACTACGGGCAACAATCTCTTGAGCGATTGCAAAAGATCTCACGAACCCTGAATTAAACCTTGAAACCCCATTGAACAAACGAGGGACTTCTCGAGTCCATGAATGAGAACATGGCATTGCGTTGCGCAAACCACCGAAACACCAATTGACTCAACTGAGCCTTACTCTCCGTTGTTGCCATTTGTATATACACTATCAATTTTGACACTTAAAACAACGAAGGACACTTTTCGCTTGTCAAAAATACCCAACTGACCCCAATCTTGTGAAATGTGACAAACCGCGTCTCCAACTATGAACCACTTCACTTCCATCAGCAAAACACTTGGTATTGGAGCGCATCAAAACCGGGCAAAGCACAAGATTGATTCCTACATTGACTCAAAACCCACACGTGTGTTCTTGCAGATCTCCACTTACGAGAAGTTTGCAAACCTTGTGATGAAGTCGGCGCACGGAGCGAGCGCACCCGACGAGAAGCAACGGTAACCGGAAAAGAAACCGACAAGGGCATAAGATACCTTGCAAAGGACCTTCAACCTCATGAATGGAAATGAGGAGATGATGGCTGGTGCTTTGACTATCGCAACCAATCTAGAGTCGAGCACGACTGACATGCCAGTCTCGCCTGCACCACCGACCAATATAACTCCATCCTCAATACAAGACAAGATCACGCCACTGACTGGTTGGCTTGTGCGGATAGAAGTGTTTCAACGCACGCTTGTGGAACAACAACAATAGGATGACGCTCAAATTGTGATCAAAACTAGGAGAAGCGGTACTTTCTGATGGAGTCCACATTGGCGAATCCTCAATTTGTTCAGGGCTTTTTGAGTTGTTCAATCCTACAAATTCGAAGGGGCCAACGGTTGGGATATTCCGCACAAGTTTGGAGGTCTACTTCACAACTGAAGGGGTTCACTCTATGGAACACAAGATTAACCTCCCATCCTCGCTTTTGCGGGACACGACTTCAAGTTGGTGGGCCCATCTCATGGCCATGCAATGGCAATAGGTAGCCAAAGGCGCAGACCCAATGGCTACCACATCGTCACCATCAGGCGTACTATCTTTCGAGCGAGTTCACTCGACCTGGAAATTATCAATTACTCCCTCATCCAACTGGCACGAGTTCACCCATGCANCGGGAAGATCGGACACATCGCGAGGAACAGTCTTTGACAAAACCAAAGGGGGGGGAGCAGCAAAAACAAAAAAAAGGAGGAGAGGAGTCCGGTAATAGCCAAAGGCAAGAGTAGACAACAAAACTCCTCCCCCCCCCCAGAAAACGTACGCCAAATGATTGCCCACCCGAACGGCTACAATAGCCTAATATGCTGGTACCTGAGAGCAAAGTATTCAACTAGGGATACGAGGATGACCAGCTTGTAATACTGCCGAAAGAGTCTTGGAAAAACATTGCCGGTGTCACTTGATGGAGGTGCATCTCACAGCTTTGTATCTAATCAACAGGTGAAAAGGCTTGGTTTAAAGGACAAATCTACAGCTTTTGAAGGAAGTTGTCCATGCACGTTTTCACATCCATGGACTAAAGCGGCCATTACGACTACACATCGTGGATCTGCAAGAAGTAACTATATAGAGATCCCGCTCCATGAGTGACTACAAGGTGATTCTCGGGCAAGGTGTCCTGTACTAGAAAAACTCACAAGCTGACAGGAATAACGTCGTTGTTTACATCGAACAGTACGGGCACGAGATCTTCTTGCCACTTGTGCAACAGCCAAAATCCGGTCAACGACCTAAGAAAAACAACAGAGTAGCCAAAAGCAACACAACCGTGGTAGTAGTAAACGCCCGAGCATGACGGCCACTTGCTACCCTCATCTCCCTCGACATAGCAAAACGATATCTGAGGAGAGGAGCCTCCGCATGGTTGGTCCACGTTGATCTAAGCACCGCATGCAACGAGTCCGTCATTGCAGCTAACGCAACAACCACATCGACCTCGTCAACGTCATCGGCGTTTAGGTTCGCAAATGTTCCAGAGGAGTTCACTTCACCCCTAAAAGAGTTTGAAGAAGTTGTTCCCAACGAACTACTGAACAAACTCCCTCCTAAATGCGATATCGACCACCAATCTGAGCTTAAACCCGGTAGCAAAAGACCGTCAAGGAAACCTTTTGGATGAATAATTACAAGCTCATGGAGCTTAAGCAAGAACTAAAACAGATGCTGAACAAGGGATTCATCCGACCATCCGTTCTTCTCGATGCCACAAATGTATTGTTCAGAAAAAGGAAAACCGGCAAAATGCGGATGTGCATAGACTATTGGGCGGTGGACAAAACTACCATTAAGAAATGCTACCTTCTACCTCGGGCCGAAAAGCTTTTGACCAACTACGTGAATGACGAGTCTTCAGCAAAATCGATCTACGGAGTGGCTAGCACCAAACTTGCATCGCCGAGGAGGATATCGGAAAAGCTGCCTTTTGAACACGTTACGAGCACTTTGAGTTCGCGCTCATGGCATTTGGACACAAAACCGCCCTTGCAATGCTCACGGCAGCAATGAACAACATTTTTGACCCATACCTTGATGTTTTTTTGTGGTGTACCTCGACAACATCCTCGTGTACTGCCGAACTACGGAGGAACGTTGACAACTTCTCGGACAGGTGCTCAAGGTCAATGCAAGCAGATCCAAGATTCAAGCAGATCCATGCATAGAAAAGCTGTTCGCATGTGGCTACCAGAACCACGGAGCCTATGGCACAACGAAGTTCCACTTTGGAGGCTCCTATTGGCGCAGAAAACAGAAAAATCAAGTCGCCGTCGAGGAGCTACGGTGCATGCTTCCTGAGGAATGTCACAATATCGGCCAAGGAGGTCACTTTGGAGCCAACAACACTTTAAAAACTTGACATGTACTATTGGTGGGGCAAGATAAGGGTTGATGTTGCAAATTTCTACAAAATCTAAGAATTATGCCAAAGGCACCAGATTTGGTGCACCAAACCTCTTGGTTTGTTACAACCACTACCAATACCAGAAAAACCGTAGACTGACATATCCATGGATTTTGTGAAAGGTTTTTCCGCCACACGAGAAGGGTTCAACGCCATGTTTGTTGTTGTTGACAGATTCTAAAAGATGGCGCACTTCATCCCGACCACTATGGATGTAACTGCTGAAGGGATAGCACGATTGTTCCTTGACCAAATCGTCCGACTACATGGGGTCCCATGATCAATCACGAGTGGCTTGTACATCGTACAGAGATTACTGCATCAGGAAAATTACATTCTTCTTGTCTGTTACAATATTTGCCCCATAATACTTTTAACCTCATGATTTTGCATCTTGTCTCTTGTCAACTGCAGCTTACCAGAACTTTGTGGCAGATGAACATGTGCACCTATCACTACATAGAATAGACATGGTTTGCACTTTTCACATGAATCATCACAGTCCAAACATTAGCCACAGTTCAACAGTTTGGGAGATGCTTCAAACCGTGGGCAAGTTACATGAACAGAAAGAATTGCAATGCATTAGTGAACACCAATTATAGCTTCACAAAAGCACTGTACATCACCACAGTAACACATGCAGTTACACATTTTGGCAAGCATACATGCAAAAGAAGAGTTGCACCACTATGTCTACCAGTGTTGCAGCTCTTTTCTGTGTACAAGTTTCAATTCAGCACTTTTTGCAGCCATCCAACACAACCTACAAGATGCTAGATCTTGCACTAGCACCAACCAGTAGAACAGAGCAAACCCTCCAGATCCAAGTAACTCTCTTGCTGTAGGTGGACCACTGTGCTCATGTTGAACCGGCCATGTTCCTGCACACATAAAAAAAAACACATGTTTTAGGCCATTGCAATGACATTTCAATGGCCATTGCTTGAGGAAAATTTGCAATGTCATAATTACAATTTGTCTTCCCAGTGCTCATGCATTGCCTTTGTCCGTGTTGCACATCATCTTGGCCATGCGAGGCGTACGACTGAGCTGCTACAGCAAAACATCCTTTTTTTTTGGTGAGATGTCCAGGATGTTGGTGGCGATGTTGCTGGCCATCTTAAGCCACTTGGCCTGGTCTGTGCCGCCGGCACTATTTCTGCAAGTGCGTTTGCTACCCTTGCCACTTTAGAGCTCTAAGACAACATTCTTTTCAGATGTGGCCCTGATGAATTGGCGTTGGCCTCATGCAGGTTTCATCACGTGTTGGATAGTCATGCGGCGTCAAGTCAATATCATTGGTCAAAGGAAATGCATTCCCCTCAATTGGTTGTCAATGTCTCTCTCTTGATGAATCAGAGTTGGCTTCACCCGGTCTTGATCCCTTGTGAAACTTACTGTGTGAACAAGCGCCCTGCCATGTCGGAGCTGGCACTTTTGTTTAGAGGCGATGACGTGAACTGCATACACGGATGCTGAATGATGGGGAGGTTCACATGGTAAGGAACTGACCGGTTTGCGGTGAGAAACTACAAACCTTTTTTAAAAGTGGGAAGCATTATGTTGCAAGAGGCGGGTTTGCAATGTACCACAGAATACAGAGCTGCCCCATTGCACGTACCACGCTGCTGAACTGGAGGGTTTCCGTTTTATGCAGGAATGAGGGGTGTGGATGGCAATGATTTTCAAGCGGCTTTAAGTTGATATTTTGGTCAAGGAACATGCGTTTCCCTTGTTCATGCGTTGATGTTGCTCTAATGATGAATCGATGTCGGCTTCACCCAGGCTTGATCCCGTCTCGTACTCGCCGTGTGAACAAACGCCCTGGCTTGTTGGAACTGGCACTTTTTTTTAGAGGTGATGACGTTGACCGCGTGCAAAGATGCTGAACTATTGGGGATCGCACATGGTAAGGAACTGACCAGTTTGTGGTGAGAACCTACATAATTGATTTTTAGGTGGGAAGTAGTATTTTGCAAGAGGTAGGTTTGTGATGTACCACATGCTACAGAGCCGCCGCGTTGCACGTACCACGCAGCTAAACTGGAGGGGTTGCATTTTACATAAGAATGAGGGGTCTGCATGACGATGATCTTCAGTTGGTGTCAATTAAGTATCGTTGGTCGGTGGAGATATGTTCCCCTCATTTGTGTTTTGATTCTGCTCCCCAGCTGAATCAGCGTTGGCTTCACCCGGGCTTGATCCCGCATGGAACTTGCCACGTGAACAAGCGCCCTGCCACGTCGGAACTGGCAGTTTCATTCAGAGGTGATGATGTCGACCGCATGCGCAGATGCTGAACCATGGGGAGGCTTGCACGTGAAGGAATTGACTGGTTTGCAGTGAGGAACTATGAAACCTTTTTTAGGAGGGAAACATTATGTTGCAAGAGGTGGGTTTGTGATGTACCATGTTGCAAAGCCGCTGCGTTGCACGTACCATGCTGCTAAGCTGGAGTGGGGACGCTTAACGCGAGAGGGATGTGCATGACGATGTCTGTAATGCGGGATCAGGTCAATGTCATTGGTTGGAGGACTATCAGTCCCCTTTTTCTTCTCTTCAATTTCACTCTCCTCATCAATCAGCATCGGTGTGCCGGAGGAGGTACTCGGTCCATGTGTCGATGTGAAGGTCCCTCTCATCGAAGCCCGTGTCTGCAAGCAGCGGCAAGCGGTAACAAGCGGCGGCAAGTAGCAGCAAGCAGCAGCAAGCAGTGGCAACAGCAGCAACAGTGGAAATAGATGTAGCAGCGACAAGCCACGAAAAGTAGCAGCAAGCATAGGAAAGCACACACAAGCACAAGAAAGCAGCAGCAAGTAGTGGGAACATTGGCAATAGGGACAACATTGGCATCAGCGGCAAGCAGCGGTAAGAAATGCAAGGAGCACAAGGGCCTCATGGAAGCTGGCGCAGGCTCCCCCTGTCACGCACGCAGACGTTATCACATCTGCACGCCAAGCGGCAGAGGAATGCTGCTAAGCACTGTTTCGTGATGTACGGTGCAACGGTGGAAGCAGCCCAAGTTTGGCATCACTTGGAATGTGCAGATTGTCCTAAGATGCAATTTGAGGCCCCATTGGGCCTCTGCTTGTAGGCATGCACCAGTTCCTGATGATGCTCGTGCTCCTGCTCGTGGACTAGCTCCTGCTCCTGCTGTTGTTCTTGCTCCTGTTCCTTCTCCTGTTCTTGCTCCTGTTCCTGCTCCTTCTCCTGCTCCAGTTCCAGTTCCTGCTCCTGCTCCTGTTCCCGCCTTTTGAACCAGCTCCTGTTGATTCATCTTCTTGTGATGCTGAAGGGGAAGCAGCTGCCACTCCTGCTCCTCCTCAAGCTCCCGATACGGACTGTGAGCAGTTGGTAGTCATGCTGACGCGGTGGTGTTTTGAAGTTAAAAAGCGGCTGCGTACTCCGGATCCTGCTCCTGCTCCCACTCCCTCCCCCGCTCTCATTCCCGCTCCTGCTCCATTTTCTTTTTCCGTCTCTTTTCCTGCTCCTGTTCTTGCTCTGGCGCCTCACCTGATCCTGATACTACTCCGGACACTCTTCCTGCTCCCTCTCCTGCTTCTGTGCCTTTGCCTGCTCCTGTGCCTGCGCCTTTGCCTGCTCCTGTGCCTGCGCCTTTGCCTGCTCCTGTACCTGCGCCTTTGCCTGCTCCTGCACCTGTGCCTCCGCCTGCTCCCGATCCCATTTCTACTCCTGATGCAGTGATGGCATCCGAGTAAGGTGTGGATGGGAGGATGGACTTGCCGGTATGCGGTGCTAGGACGGCCATTGAAGTGCCAAGGAAGCTAAAGTTTTGAAATCCGTGGTCTCTGCCAATGCTGCTGCTGCTTTGAGAGAGGTTGAAGCCACGTTGCAGAACACAATGCTTGCCGTATCTGCCACTCTGATCCACTACTCCGCAGCAACTTGGACAGCAATAACATTTGTGAATGCTGGATGTGTCCTAAGGCTCCTACTACTGTTTCTGTCCCTGTTTCCTTGGTTCCTCGTCCTTACGATGTAGCATGCGTCCCCCAAATGGCAAGAGTCTGGTTCACTCCTCTTCCTGATCATTCTCCTGTCGAGGCTGCTACCTTCTCAGGCGTGACAGATCGTCTTCGGTCCGACATAAAGACACGCTACGGGGATGCTGAGGCTTATTTCATTGCCATGGTTCTAAACACTGCTCGTGGCGCCGCCCCTGCTCTGGGTGCTCCTGTCCCTGTTCCTGCACCCGCTCCTGCTCCTGCTACTTCTCATGATCATCTCCCAGCTGCTCCTGCTCCTACTACTGCTCTTGCCCCAGGTCTTGCTCCTTCTGCTCCACGGCAGCCCCACTTTGAAGGTGGTTGGCTGAAAGAAAGCAATGAGGAAGAGATGCCAGCTCCATCTCCTACCCCTGCTCCTGCCCCTGATCCTGCTCCTGCTCCTGCTCCTATCCTTGCTCTTGCCCCTGCTCCTCCGCCTGCTCCTGCCCCTGCTCCTGACCCTGCTCCTGCCCCTGCTCCTCCACCTAGTCCTGCCCCTGCTCCTGACCCTGCTCCTGCCCCTGCTCTTGCTCGTCCTGCTCCAAGGCGTCCCCGCCTCGTGGAATGTTCTCCTGGAGATAGCCAAGAGGAAGAAATTCCAGGTCCAACTCCTACCCCTGCCACTCCACCTGCTCCTGCTCCTGCTCCTGCTCCTGATCCTGCTCCTGTTTCTGCTCCTGCTTCTTCTTGTGCTCCTGCTCCCCATGCCACTAATACTCCTATGCTTCTTATCCTTGGACTTCCTGTAGCAGGAAACAGCGGGAAGCAGCGATGGTCCTCGGCAAGTGGAAGGGAGCAGTAGAAGAAACAACAATTTCAGTAGCAGGAACAGTGGAAGCAGCACCAAGAGCGACAGCGTGAAGCTGGTGAAAAATGGAGTTGCGAAAATGTAAAGATGTGAAGCTGTGGAGTTGCATGAGGCAGATACATGGAATCTTCTCGGAAGAGGAAGAGGAAGAAGAAGAGGGCAGAACAACCTCCCGGTCCCACACCCGCACCCGCACGCGCACGCGCACGAGTACCCGCACAAGCACACGCATGCACAGACACATGCGCACGCACCCGTACACCCGCACCTGCACTGGCTCCCGCACCCGCACCGGCACCTGCACCAGCACCCGCACCCGCACCCGTACCTGCACTCGTACCCGCACCCGCACCTGCACTGGCTCCCGCACCCGCACCGGCACCTGCACCAGCACCCGCACCCGCACCCGTACCTGCACTCGTACCCGCACCCGCACCTGCACCCGCACCCGCGTGCAATTTACACAATCTGAGACAAGCTCTTATGTGTATGCTAAAAAATGCTCTATGCTTGAAGACGTGGGTGGAGGCTTACATGCAAGTTGCTCCGAGGGCATCCATAACATGGAAGCTTCAAAAATCATGCTTGAAGAAACATGCTTATGCATGTATGTTAGATATGGGAAGGTATGGAAAGGTTACAAACCACCATCTGTAAACTCACCACTCACCACATTGTTCACTTAGCCGGTTACACTTTTGGGTGACATTCAAAGCATGTACATGAGTATGCAAAGCATATCAGAAATGTATTCATGTCTACATTCATGTTGATATTGCCCACTTAGCTGATCTACATTCATGTTTATATCATGTGTATGTCAGCTTACATGCATATGTCACTGATTGTAACTAAGGTTTACAGATGGATGATGAGATTCATTTTGATACCTTTTACCTACAATGAGATTTGTATGCGCTAACTTATGTCAATGAGCGCATTTCTAGGCAAGAACATTATTTCGCTGGGAATGTAGTTTCACCTGTCTTGGAAAGTGTAGAAGGTTGTGCTTCTATTGTCCGTGTCACATCTGGAGAAACTTGTGGTTCATGCTTGCCCATTTTGTTCTCGAAGACCAGATGATTACAAGGCTGGTACATCGCCCAAAGAAACCTGGGATTGGACCCTGATTTTGTATGTTTCGGACACGTGGCAGATATGCTACGGGCATTCTCAAAAGTCCCATGGTTGCAAACATTCAAGGAGGGTATCTGCGCCTGTATCAACCATCGAACTGGAACGTGTCGGGCCTCCATTCACAACTGAAACATGTAGTATAGGGTGTATCAATCATCGAAACGGTGATTTCAGCATACATCAACCGACAATGATGTGCGGTGCACACAGAAAATCACAGCAATAACCGTCAGCAGGGTCTGGCCTGTCGGCGGCGTTGATGTGTCGTGTTTCTGCCATTTCCAGGGACTGTGCAGCAGTAGACTTGTGTTCACAGGTATGCTTCACTTACATCCAACAGATGTGGATGTTTCAGCCATACCCTTTTTCGTTGTCGGGTTGAGGGACCACCTATTCAGTTCGCTAGATCGGGGCATCTAACGTTTTGTCGTCCGCCTTCCCTCCCATCCCAACCTCTTGATGCTCCGCTTCACTATGTACCAGCAATCTTGAGGTGGAAAAATCCAACACGGCAACGACTGTCATTCTCGGCGAATCTTGGCTGCTGGGATGAAGTGAGAAAATAGGGGTCGACCATCAAACCGGGTACTTGGGCCTCCGTAGACAACCAAAACGTGGACTGCAGGGTGTATTGAAAATCAAAATGGTAACTTCAGCATACATCAACCATTAATGAATAATGGTGTGCATAGAAACTCACGACACATTGCTGGCATTCCAATAGTTGTCAGCAGCATCTGGCCTGTCAGCGACGTTGATCTTTCGTGTTTCTGACATTCCCGGGGACTGTTCAGTAATAGACTTGTGTTCACATGTACGCTTTGCATGTATCCGACAGATGTGGATGTTACAGCCATTCTCTTTTTCATTCTTGGTTTGAGGGACCACCTATTCAGTTTGTTGGATCACGACATCTAATGTATTGCCTTCCCCCTTCCCTTCCGACCCAACGTTTCGATGCTCCCCTCCGTTATGTACCAATGATCTTGAGATGGAAAAAACAGCACACCAATGACTGTTGTGCACCCCAAACATCGGCTGCAGGAAAGAAGTGGGAAAACAGGGGTCGACCATCAAAACATTGCTTGGTCTTCTTTCTCGACTGTCAGATCATCAGTCCAATCTGATATCTACCATCAAATTGGGGGTGGCGGTCTCCACCAACCGTTGTAGTAGGTGTCGATCCAGATATCGACCATCGATCTGGGTGATTGTGCTTGCATCAACCGTCAAAGTAGCGAGGGAAGCTTATTTCGTTGCCAATTGATCCACCTGACTATCAAAAATCAAAACCAACTCATGCCAATACATTGGTCTTCCCACTGCTCCACATCTTGTGTGCACCCAGCACCCTCGTGCGCAAGCACGAGCAGTCAGAACAGCATTACGGGCAGGGCAGGCTGCATTGCTACCAACGCCGATGAATTTCCTATAGTAGCAGCAGCGGCAACATCAGATATAGCCGCAGCAGCAGCAGCAGCAGCAGCAGCATCACCACCACCACCACCAGCATCAGTAGCATCATCTCACCCCCGATACATTACAGAAACACTCATTAGCAACAGCAGTAGCAGTAGTAGCATCAGCAACATCAGCAGTAGTAGCACAGCAGACACAGCACAAGCAGCACAGCAGTAGCTTCAGCAGAAGCATCAGCAGCACCAGAAGAAATGGTAAAAGCAGCAGCAGCTGCTGCTGCTGCAGCAGTAGCAGCATGAGCAGCAGCAGCAGCAGCATCAGCAGTAACAGTAGTAGCATCAGCATCATCATCAGTAGCGAGAGAAGCAGCGGCAGAATCCGCAGGATCGGCAGCATCTGTAGCAGCATCAGCAGCATTAGCAGTAGCAAAATCAGCAGAAGCAGCAGATTCCGCACCAGTAATAGCAACAGCAGCAGTAGCGCTATCTCAGAACTCGCTGCCAGCATTTGTGCACAATGAGCAATGTGAGAAACAGCGCTAGCTTACAAGTAGAGGCAAACACAAATGGACGAGAGGGTGTGCACGATGAGCATAGTGCTTTGTCTGAGTCCATTGGAAGGTTATGCGTGCAGGTTGACGGTTTGTAATGGTGGACTACAGAAGTGAACAGTCTGAAGTGTCAAGGTGGGAGAACAAGAATGTTACATCTGGTTCCAAGACTGCTGCAAATGCCGCGATTTCCAAGACTGCAGGAGAAGATCCCTCATCTGGTTCCGATGGTGTACTCAAATGCAAGCGCGGCAAGTTGCCATGAGTTACCTCTGTTATACCATTTGTTATGCCAGATTTAGGTGAGTGACTTAAGAGACCGTAATTTGTCGCTGTACGTCATCTGTTGCCCATTAGGTTCACTACTATTTCCGTTATCACCTTTCAGATATGAAGCCATTTGTGGTTGATGAGGGTTCATACAAAGAATCCAATGAGAAGACTGTGTGCGCCATTGGTCATAAATGATAGAAGGGGTTCTCCTCTGCAATCGGGTTTCTAAACGAAAAAGCAGAAAACACGCTTTGGAACAAAACTCTGAACCCGTTTCTTATGTCCAGTCCAGCTAGCATTTGGCTGATCCTCCAAGTTTGGGCAACACACAAGATGTTGATTGTGCAGGTGATGACGCTAACTAGAACAAAGCTGAGCCTTGAGCTGTTTCTTTGACAACCATGGGTTCACAAGAACCCCCATCGCTGCAAAGAACCAGGATTATTTGATTTCATGGTGAAGACGGAAACCAAGGGCAACCGACCATTACATACATGTTACAGATTGGAATTTTTCCTCGGAGTTGTTGACTGGAGAATTCAATGGGTTGTCAGAAGTGTCTTCTTCAGTGTTCATGTTCCCCCCATGCTTCTTTCCATATTCTTCCTGAACCCTGAGCTGCATTTCAATGTGATCGTTCAGGCTCAGGTATTCTAAAAAAATGGAAGGTGGCTGCCACGCAATATGCAGAGCGATAGCTGTCTTCTAGTGGTGGATCCTCTGACTGCATCATGCGCCAACGGCATGGAGGCCGCATCTGAAGTAAAGCCTTCCCTTTACAAATTGGTTGCTAACGCACTTTCAAAAGCCAAAGTTTTCACTCTGGCATTCCATTTTGTCGCAGGTGCAAAGTGAACTGCGGGGGAAAGCTGTATCACTAGGACAAGAAAATCAACAGCAAGTGTTGCCCTTTCGTCTTGGTATTTCTTTTGGGCATTCCCTGTTTTTCTTTTCCTTTATCATGTTAGCAAGTGTATCTGTATGACATTGTATTCAACCTTGCATTGCGTGTCACCGTCTTCCTTTAGCAGGAGATGTCAGCACACCATGACCATTGACAGTCTGGGGCACCTAATGAATCCTTCTCCAAGCTTTCAAAGTGTTCAATGTGTGTGGGAGTGTGAGGCATGAGCCATTTCCATCAGAGTCACAGCGTGAGTTGATGAGGCAGTATGTCGGCAACCAGGAACCTCTTGCATCAATCCCGCCTGGACTTCCCAGTAGCTTACCAAGTGCAAGTTTTTTTGTAAAGCTCATTTGTGTTAGCCCTGAACCATGCGTCCCTGACATTAGTGTTGCGCTTCGTGCTTCTGGGTAGGAGGAATAGGCTGGTGGACGTGAAGACGCCAACAAAATGATGGGTTTCCAAGACAGCGAGTCAATTTTCGGTGGCACAGCCCATGAGTGTCCTAGGGATAGCACTGCGACTGCCGCAACTTTTGCTTCTGTTCCTGCTCTTGCTCTTGGTCCTGCTCCTCCACCTGCTCTTGACCCTTTTCCAGCTCCCGCTCTCGCCTCTACTCCTTCATCTAATCCGTCTCCTGTGCCTGCACCTGCGCCTGCCATGATTGCCGCGACCGGTGCGATTGCAGCAACTACTGCGACTGCAGCGCCTGCAGCTACCACTCTGGTTGTTTTGACAGTGGGAAGTCCCGCTACCACCACTACCGATACTGCTGGAACTGCCACCACTGCTGCAAATGCCGCCATTTTTGCAACTGCCTCAAATACCATGGCTTCCACAATTTCCCTGGCTCCTGTGACTGCAGCGACTACTGCGACTGCCAAGACTACCGCGACTGCTGCGACTGCCGCCACTGCCGAGGCTGCCGCGACTGCCCCCACTGCCGAGGCTGCCACGAGTGCCCCCAATGCTAAGGCTGCCGCAATTGCCACCATTCAGGGTGCCGCCACTGCCGCCTCTGCCGCCACTGCCATGGCAGCCGCCACTGCCACGACTGCCTCAACTGCTAAGACACCCGCCCTTGCCGCAAATCGCGTGACTTCTGTTGGATGTGGTAATGGTGATTGCCAAGAAGAAGAGGCGTGGAAGGGGACTGGATATGAGACAGGTCCGTGTACTGCACAGGGACAAGAAGCCACGTCTCTCCTAAAAAATGTAAGGTTTCCTATCTGTAAGTTTGTACATGTGTTTTTTCTTGCGTGACGAACGGTACCAATTTGTAGCCGGTAGGTTGCAGGACAAGTCCCGAGTCATCCAAGCTTTGCAAGATGATATTTCTCTGTTGAGGCATCAGCTAGCTGAGTGAAGGCATGAAATGACCAAAGTCAGGACTGCTCATGTATGTTCAGCATATCCGCAACTGACGGAAAACCTGAAGGACCTGCATGGTGTCGGCCAAAGTATCTTTGATGATGTGGACGCTGTTATCAAGGCACAACAGGGATCTGAAGGTAGCAAGATATTCTGATGCATCCAATCAGTACTGGCATTTGCTTTTTTCAATAGGTGATGGCCTCCAATCCTCTTTGTGGATGTACCAAGTTCTTATGCGGTGAACATTAATGAGCAACAACTTCCGGTTAAGGTAGGAAGTAGCGCCATCATTTTTAAAAGGTATTTTGACGACGTCCATTCCATCTTCTTTGTCTCCTTCTTCAGAGAATTCAAGATGCCTTGATGCAGGCCAGTGGTATTTTTTTTGGTATGTTTCCTGAAGAGAATGCGCACATTGAATGGTTGGATATCAATACATCTTCCAAGGTATGGCGGAGCATTGGTTAGACATGTTATTGTCTGTCTTTTGCGTAAAAGTGTCTGAATGTGGGTCTAGTGTTCATCACACGGACAATGGTGAAGAGAACGCCAACAGCCAAGCCATAACTGGAGAGAGGTTTACACACAAAGGTGAGATATGACTTGTATGATAGTTTTCGATTCAATGTGCTTGCCTTTTTCAGAACGAAATGAAATGATTGTACTTAACACCTTGAACATCTTGTCTTGTTTACTTTCCCTTGAAGTGAGAAAAGATGGAGGAAGAAGGCGGGCAGACTCACGTTACACTCATATAGCCAAAAGGTAACCTCACCGGCAGACCGTTGTACCAACAACATTCATGGAGAACTCATGATCTATGATGCTCCTTCTTTCCTCTGAATGAGACTGTGACTCTGCAGTCACCAGATTGCTGCTCTGTGTAGAGGAAAGTACTCTTACTACTTTCTTACACTTGCCATCTTCTTTTGATTCACTTCCCAAATTGCCATTGGAAGTGAAATAATGTTTTCATTCGATCCTCATAAGCTTAAAACTTTTCAATCTGGTGTGAAATCTTGGCAGTTCCTAGCTGCAAACACGTTTTTTTCTGCAGTAGAGAAGCCTAGGGAGTAGCGTTGGTGGAGTGGAGGAAGAGGAAGTATGGAGTCTAAGTGTTGTTATGCTTGCAAGGAAAAGTGAGTGTTTGTGGTATAGCACTCAGGAGATGTGCAACGGGTTACATAGAATTAATGAAATGTGTACATCTATGTAGAATAGAAGACACTACCAGTGTATGAATGTGACCAAAAAATTGATATAGAATGCATCAAAACATTTGTCAGTTTGTTTTTGCTATGAATACACCATTTGATGATAGATTATGACATGTTTTGATTGGTGTGGTAACTAAAGATGTTAGTCATAAGGAGACATGGCTTTGAAGCTCTTTCGTATAGAAATGCAATTTTAATGTTTTGTCCAGATCATACAGAAAGAACAGTACAACAAACATGTAACAGTTTCTTGTGTGCTAGCCGGACGTGCTCGCAGGATCGCCGACTAGGCGACAACTTGGTATGATGGCCGTTAGGCAGGTTGATCACTGAAAATCGCTAGTGATATTGAGGTGGCTCATGCCGAGACCGAACATGGTATTGAGATCCTTGTATATATGACATCCTGCCATACACCGATAAGGGAGGAAGGGGAAGCATCTCAGGGTCATTCAGGTGCTTTCTTTGGAGGAAGTTTTGTTCACCAAAAGTGGGGATTCGGACCGTGGTGGAGATGGTTCTGGTTGTGGTAGCAAAGCAGGAGGAGGAGGCAGTTCTCTTGGTAAGAGTCCTCAAGGTATGTACCCACGTATGCGCCTGAGTGTGTGCATGGGAGGTTCTCCTTCTTCACATCTTTACTCGATGCCCGCCACAATGATTGGGATGTTTAGACCTTGCGAGATGATGATGTCATGCAAGGTGAAGTCTGTTGTGGTGAAAAGGAGAGCTCGAGTCTGCAGAAGGGCGTGTTTGTGATCTGGCTAAAGGGATGGGTTTTGTCAAGCTCTCCAGTCCACAGCTAACCTGTAAAGTGATCCAAGATGAGTGTCTTGTACAAGGACGCGTCGAGTTGCAAATCGTAAGGCTTGCTCCCACTCAATGAAGTTGTTATCTTCTCTATAAAAAATTATAGGAAGGAACCTGGGAACTTAACCTCTACACATTTGGATCCATGGCTGCATCACAAAAGAACTAATAGCATGGGCCATGAGTCAACATACTTGCGGGAGAATAAGGAAGTTTCTGGACAGAGGCCTGTTGGAATGTGTCTGCCGTAGCTGGTGTAGTTTCTCACGTGCGTGAAGCTGATGATGATGATGATGATGATGATGATCACTGAGGAGGAGGAGGATGAAGTTCAGGCATGAGGCGGACCCCGTCGCGGAAAACAAGTGATAAGGACATCGGATTGCGCACCGTAGAAAAATCTGCTCCATGCATGCAGGCTGCTGCATAATTGAAAGCAGAATTGTGCAGGTCCTTGTGCTAGTTGTAGATGTTGGTGGTGTAGTGAGAAGAGAAGGGAATAGTTGATGACCATATCTGGGCGCAAGGGCAGACCGCGTGCGCCTTAGACAGCTGATTGCTGAAGTAGATATGAGTGCAGACCTTGCGTTCATGGATAGAGGAGTGGAGGTCCGGCAAAGTGAAGACAAGAGCCAACGCGCCATGAGACATTTGCTACTAGCATGGGTGTTTGATGCCCTCACTCCTAAGGAAGTCCGACCACGAACAAAGTTGGACATCCTTCATGCGACGCAAGGAGATCCTTGTACTAACCAAAGTACAAACGGAATGAAAGTTCATTCCGTTTTGCTGTCGTGCAATCCTTTGCATAATAGCTAAGGGGCGGCACAGCACATCCAGGAATCCTGGGGTTGTGATTGTCAAAGCTTCATGTATCCATGGTCTTACCATTAGTCCCCATTGAGTATGATGTCCATTCATACAAGCATGATGTACTTGTTCTCTAAAGTGACTTCTGTGTCCATTTGTCTGCCAATATTGTATGATGCCTGATGAGAAATATTGGCTTAAACTGAGCCAAAGTAGAGAAGTAGAACTGAAGGCTTGAATGCCCTTACTTCAGCGCATTCTGCTTCTCCGCGGTTTTACAATATGGTCGGAAAGGCATGAATAGGAAAAAGGCTGTGAAGCCATTCAAGCAGAGCTTTGTTGTGCCTAAAACATGACAGAGACGGGCATCGCACATCCACCACTATTGACCTGCTTGCAGGATTTGTATCATTTGCTAAATCAGCCATGTCACAAACAGTATTCACCTACATGTGTCCAATCTTTTGACGGCATTTGCTTGCGGTCAAGAGCGGTAGTAATTTTGTTCCACTTGGTACTACCATTTGGTGAGGTATGGATAAGTCACGTTTCAAATAAAATCGATTTAACTGGTGGACATCTCTCATACATGGTTAGTGCAAAGGCAGAAAGTAGCTGTCTACAATTATGGGTAGAAGAGGAGTTTTTCCCGTATTGTACTCTGTGCTCCATATCCCTAGTGTGTGTTGCGCTGAGCACAGCACCATTATCAGGCAACTTCTTGCGTTACGTGTTGAAAAATTGCCCCTCCGTATGCCCAAGCGTGGCGCCGGGAGGCACCGACGAGCCACCAGAAAGAGGGAACTCCGCTCCGGCGGATCTGGCAACTGGAGGATTGCTCGTATCCTAAAATGGAGGATTTTTCTGTAAAGTTGATGAGTGGCTGAATCTCGTGGAAGTTGTTTCACCGGAACCAGACAAGTATCAAGGGAGATATGGCCTTCCAAATTTGGGGTATGCACAGCTGCTCTGGGAGCCGGCTGCGACTCGAAATCTGGTGGATAATCGACCGGATTGAGTAACAAAAACACCATCTAGAGAAATTGCTCCGGAAGGCCTGCTGAGTCGTCCGGTGGATAATCCACCTGATCAGGTGGATCATCCACCAGATCCTGTAGTGCAGGTTGTTACTGAGGGACCTAGCCAAAATCATGGCTCAGCGTCCAAAACTCAGTAGTACGTTTTGTTACTTGGGGACTTCATCAAAATTCTGACTGCATGTCCGTGGACAGGTTTCAAACCTCGTCACACCCCATCACCAAACTTGATCCAAAAGTGAGGAAGGTGTGTGGAAACAGCGCAGGGGATCCATACACCACGTACAATGAGATCTGCGCCTTGGGAAAGGCGCTTCGCACGTGGAGGAAGGCGCCACGACGTGTGGCGGCGTCAGGCTTCTGTGGTGGGTGAGACCTGCACTTTGGCAAGCTTAACTTGGGGTTCCCTTGGCCGAATCGTGCGCAGTTTGCTGCACTAGAGAGCTCATGAGTAGCCCTATCAATGTTGAATCATGTCCATGCTAAAAACTAATGAAAAATTGTGTTTTTCCCTTGGCAAAAGTGACTGTCTCTAATTGCCTGCTCACATAGCGTGAGGCGACGAGAAAGCTCATGCTCACCGTGAGATTTGCCCAATACAGAAGGCATAAACGAGTAGTCTATCAGACCAACGTTGGGACCACACCACGTGGACTCATCCTGACAAAAGGGTTATGGGCCCACAGGTCTGATGACCTCCAACGTTCACGTCTTTTGAAGCGCACGGGATCATCATCGTGGACGTCGCAGTGAAGTTCTGAGAACACGTCAGAAAAGCAGCTGCACACATGGCGTAGAAGGAGACACAGCCCATTCAGAAGCATGCGGGCGGCCCAAGCTTTGTGCAATGGAGGTGGCAGTTTGAGCTGCACCTCTCGCATAAGGGGCGGCTGGAAATCATGTTGGGAAAAGAGGTGCTAGGAGAGGCAATTGCTGCAAACGCGGAGAAACAGGCCTTTGAAAAGAACAACACAAAGGCGCTCATGCTCCTGGTGTCCGGGACAGCCGAGTTGTAGTGGGCCTACTTCCAAGGTTGCAAGCTGGTAGCCTGAGCTTGGCAAAAGCTGTGCGCCATCCACCAATCCAAGTCGCTCGCGAACAAAATCTCTGCGATGAAGCAGCTCCATACGGTGAGAATCAAGGAGGGAGATGATGTCATCTTCGCCATGCAGCAGATTGAGGCCCTTGCCTTGCAATGCAACAATGTTGGGTGGAAGATCGACACGTAGTTGCAGACGATGGCCCTCCTCATGGCGCTACCTTACAGTTGGGGTACACTCATCACCGTCCTCGGAGGATGGTCGGAGGACAAGCTTACCTATGGCGCGGTTGCACGGTACATCCGCAACGAGGCGTAGCGCTGGAGCTGCGGGGAGTCCTCGTCTTCCTCATCAGCCCTCATCACCAAAACACGTGGTGGTAGAAGCGGGGGCAAAGGAAGCGACGGAAGAGGCAGCAACAAGAAGGGCGCCAAGAAAGGTGCGTGCCGCAACTGTGGCAAGGAGGGCCATTGGGCCCGTGAGTGCCCCAAGGAGGCGAAGGCTGGCGGCAAAAACAGCAAGGGCAGGTCGCTCCTCAACGGCAACAAGAACCACTTCCTCAAGAAGGTCAGTAGGCGGTGCCTGGATTCTTTGGCTGAGGAGGACACCCAAGTCGAGAAGGTTGGGTTCGTCACCTACATGAAGTCCTCCAAGTCAATGGTGGTCACGAACGACAAAGTCAAGCCGGCGGCCAGCCAAACCTCCCTGGCCAGTAATTGTAGCTGTCATTGGTGCTGGTAGTCCAGTAGCTATCACTTGAACCGGACCCGTTGCCACGAAACCTTGAAAATCCATATCTCCCTCAAACGGACTCCAAATCAAGTTCCGTAAAGTGCTACAAAACCAGCAAAACATCCCGTATTCACTTTTGTGACCTGATGATTTTCATCGAGCAATCCACTTTGGTCATTTTTTGGCACCCCATATCCAACATTCTCCAATTTTACGAGAACAAAAAATCACACAAGTCCACACTGTCCCCTCAGCTGCTGAAAGCAGTGTGCTGCCAGCAGCTTGGTGAGGAAGTCTGCCAGCATCATGCTTGAAAGGCAGAAATTGATCTGCACCATCTGCTTTGCCACGAGTTCGCGGATGAAGTGATATCGTAGGTCAATGTGCTTGGTGCGGGCGTAAAACTCTGCGTTCTTGGTCATAGTAAAGGCGTTTATGTTGTCTCAGTAGATTGTAGTCGTTGTGGTCCGCTGCTGTCCAAGGCTTGCCAACAGCTCACGTAGCCACACGGCTTCCTTTGTTGCTTCATTTAAGGTGATTTACTTAGCTTTGGTGGAGGAAAGGGCAACACACTCTTGCTTCTTGCTCCTCCAACTGATTACACCTTCCCCGAGTACAAACACAAACCCACTTTTCGACCTCCTTGTGTCCAGGTCACCTCCCCAATCCGCATGGCTATAGCTGATGAGGATGGGGCTGTTGTTTCCGTTGAAGGTGAGGCAAAGGCTGCTGCTGCTGTTGAGCCAGTGCAGCACGCGCTTGACCGCCTCCCAATGCGGCATGCCTGGATTTGTGCAAAACGTGCTGAGCATTCCCACTGCTTGGCTGACGTGGAGGCGCGTGCTGACTGCCGCGTACATGAGGCTCCCAACTGCTGCTTGGTACGACCCTGCTTCCATGTAGCTGCTCTCTTGCATGTCGCGGGGTGTCTGCGTCATGCTCCGCTTTCCTCTCCTGCCATGTTGAAGCGCTTGATGTTGTCTCTCACGTACGTGCTCTGAGACAACTCCAAAGTTAGCTTGTTCCGGTTGCGCTTGACGTAAAGGCCAAGGTAGTAGCTGAGCTCTCCCATGTCTTTCATGTCAAACCTGGCAGCAAGGGACTGCTTCACATCGTCCAAAAGAGACTTGGAGTCAGATGCAATGAGCAGATCATGATCACAGAGCAAGATGATCTGGCTTGCCCCTTGCACGCGCCCATGAATTGCATGGTCAGTTTCACTGCGCACAAAACCAAGCCCAGCCAGCTGCTCATTCATCTGTGGTACCATGCTTGCGGTGCTTGTTTCAGGCCGCAAAGAGCCTTCACAAGCTTGTATACCAAATCCTCCTTTCCCTCCATCACATACCCCTCCTTCTGCTCCATGTACACCTCCTCCTTGAGGTCACCATTGAGAAATGCACACGTCATATCTATTTGGTGCACCTCCCAGTCCATAGCAGCAAGAAGAGCAAGGATCGCTTGGATGGATGGGAACTTTGCAACAGGTGCAAATGTCTCATTGTAATCCACAGCCTCAATCTGCCCATATCCCTTTGCAACCAACCGTGCTTTGTACCTGAGCACCTTACCATCCACACCACGGTTGCGCGTGAAGATCCACCGACACCCGATCACCTGGTTGCCATGTGGAGCTTCCTCGAGGGTCCAGGTGCCATTCTTCATGAGCGCATGGTACTCCTCATCTACTGCGGCACGCCAATCTGTCACCTTGGCGCTACACATGGCTTTAGCAAATGTGGCTGGGTCATTGGTGACTGTGAGGAAGAGAAGCTTAAGGTGAGATGACTCCGTTGGTGGTGGAACTGTGCACAGGTTCACAAGCTCCTCCAGCAGCCTCAGTTTTCTTGTGAGGCGCTTAGATCTCCTCAATGGCTCTACATGACCATCTGCACCATGGTTGTCGTGTCCAAACCTTTGTTCCAGTTGCCGTGCGTTGATGCATGGAGATGATGGCGCCAAAGCCGAGGTGACCAAGCCGGCGGTACCACTGGCCGATGTTGTGTTTTTCCTCTCTCGCAGCCAACGCTGAGTCGGCTTTTTCTCCGATGACACATAGAGATGGTAGAGTCCGTCCTCCTTGTCTGATTTTCCAACCACATGGCCTGCACGTGCAGAGATGGTGCAGCCACCTTTCTCCAAGAGAACCCGCATGCCTTCGGAGATGAGAGATGTGACAGAGAGGAGGTTAGCTTCCAGCCCCGGAACACGGAGCACCCCCTTCACACGAGGTTCCACGTGCTTGCCCTCAACAGAAGCACAAAATACAATCTCACCCTCCCCAACCGCCATTTTCACATGGTTGTCCCCCACGTACACCCGACGAGGCTCAATGATGGTGTAGACAACCAACCACTCCCGGTGACACGTCATGTGCCACGTGGTTCCCGAGTCGATGATCCGGAAGAAGGCGGTGCTGTCAAAGACGTGCAGTACCCGGATGGCTGTCACGAATCCACTATCCCAATCTGATGTGTTTGCAGAAGCTTTAGACTACTTTCCAGTTCCCACTCCAGCCGGAAGGTTCACCTTCTTCTTCCGGCATTCGTGCGCCCAATGCCCCGGCTTCTTGTAGCAGTGGCAGTTCCCCTTCTTCTTCCCTCGTCCGCCATTGCTCTTGGTTGGTGCAGCAACGCCCCCACCACCAGATTTGGTGATGAGAGCGTTGTCCAGTCCGCTTCCACTGTCCTCTCCCTTCCACCGCTTCTCCTCAAAGAGCAGGCTCTACTCCACATTGTTGAGGGAGAGCTTGTCGCCACGCTAGATAGGGGCAAAAATGAGAGGAGTGTAGCTGCTAAGATGGCTAGACAGGATGGTTAGCATGAGCACACGTTCCTTGACAGGGTCCTCAATTGCAGAAAGCTAGTCGTCAAGAGACATCACCATGTTGATGTAATCAATCATGGATCCGGACTCATCCATCTTGACAATGTGAAAGTGACAACACAGCTGCATGTTCATGAGGATTGACTTGGATGCATAAGTGGACTTGAACTTTTCTCAAACCTCCGTAGGCATGAGGATGCCACGGATGAGGATTTGCTACCGTTCGCCAAGGTTGAGGTAGATGGTCGCGAGGGTGCGATCACGCTTCTCGCGGTGGGTACGGGCCTCCAGGTGAGAGAGAGGACTGAGCTGGTTCCTCCTCACTCACGTGGCTCCGGATTCCCTTATCCATCAACACCATGTTCATGTTGTTACCCCAATTGAAGAAGTTCTTGCCTGCGAACTTGGAGATATTGACGCTGACCACCACAGAAGCGGATGTCGCCATAGTAGTGCAACATTCAGCCCCCAAACGACTCTCTCACACAACAGGGTACAAGGAATACATTTAGGATGAGGCAGAGCCTTGTTCTAGCTCTGATACCACAGATGAAATTAAAGGCAACCCTCAGGGAGGTGATCATGCTCACCAAGAGCCACTAGGCAGGACCTATTGTATGTGAGAGACAAGTTGTAGGCTGCAGAGACAAAAACACGGAAGTGTGTGAAGTTTTGTAAAGAACGCAAATTGCTGGTTTCACTCGTGGTTGAGAGTTTACAGTAACACAACTTTGTAACAAGCTTAAGTACGCCTAATTTGGCACATGGAGCTGGAAGAAACACTTTGTCAAAGTTCACCTCCTAGCACACTTCTAGCCTAGCGGAATGAGCAGTAGTCACACTTTCCCACAAGAGAATTACCATCCCTACCATGTGCACAGCCAATAATCTTGGTGGGGACCTTCATTGAAGCTCCCTAAAGATCCTCCTACCATCTTTCTACCTTGAAGGCCGCTCCAAACCTCCCTGGCCAATAATTGTGGCCGTCATTGGTGCTGGTAGTACAGGAGCCGTGACTTGAACTGGACCCATTGCCACCAAATCTTGAAAATCCATCTCCCTCAAACGGACTCCAAATTGAGTTCCGTAAAGTGCTACAAAACCAGCAAAACATCCTCTATTCACTATTGTGACCTGGTGATTTTCATCGAGCAACCCACTTTGGTCAATTTTTGGCACCCCATATTCAACAAAGTGATGTTCCCGTGTCTTGTGCTGTCATGATATATGTTGCTTTATGTAGACTCGTCTGTGTGCTACAATGGGTGCACGTGTGCGCCAGTGAATTTTTGCAAGTGGAAGTAATGCATTCTTGTGTTGTCATACTCACAAAGCGTCAGAGTCCGGTGTTAGTTCATACTCCGGTTCCCCATGTCATTTTTCCCTAGAAATTTCATGATAGTTTTCTGATTCTCATAAGATCGGATCTGTCATTTACTTTAGCCACAGTGATATTCTCTGATGCAAAATCTTAGCGAGGTTGAGTGGCTGCCCTTGCCAAACATTTAGGTAGGACTATACAGTCATTTTTAATCGGGGCAACGTCCACACTAGGAGGCGATAATGTTTATACTACAAACTCATGTGTTTTCTCTTAGACATGTTCAGAGCACGGTCTCACCACGTGAGGTGGTCCTTAAAAAAGGTCAGGAATGCTACAGTCATATCTGACGGCTTTACGTTCTGCAATGGAAGGCCACCTCACTTACACGACGGTGGGCGCGAGGTGGTCCATACTCATTTGTAACTTTTACTGTATTGTTGAGCGATGCCATTACATTACTTTTGATGCTGCAAAAGTCCCACGTGCCATTTGGATGATGATAGTAAAATTTTAGATTTTTTATCCGTGTTGCCGCAAACATGCGCTGAATCGCCAAAAGTATCAACGGATGCCATCCAGCCTTGCAGCAGGGTGGCCTCCAGTGGGATGCCTGGCTGTGCAGGTCTCCCCTGTTCACGGCCCGCCAAGTTGGAGGGCCACCAGGGGGCCACCACCCTTTTAAGCGGCTAAAAACATTAGTGACCACCTCAGGTGGTGAGACCGTGCTCTAAGGTTTGGTCACACTGTAGCAAGTTGAAGTCTAACGACTTAGAGCAGCAGGCACATTCAACAAGTTTTTTGTGTCCGGGTTTGTGACTCCAAAAGAACGTGCGCATGTTGCAAAGCGTGCAGTTTGCTGCATTCCAGCTTTATCCAGATGAGTTGTCATCCATCTTGACACAGTTAATAACGGGAAGAAACATAGTATGGTTGACTGGAGACAACCAAGGAGAGAAACAATGATAGAAGCCGGACACTGTGTCCAAAAGTTTGGCAGTGATCTAACCTGTGGTCCAAAAGTTTTGGACGGCTTTTGATCCGCGGCTTGGAGTTGCTACGCATTGCTACATCTCCTGAGGAGCAGCAATGCGTAGCAACTCCTCTGACGCGGTCGACCATTCCCGCCGGTCTCCAGCGATGCGACACAACAACATGAGACAACACTGTCAGGTTTTCTTCCAGAGACGTGCTAAAAGAGTCAACAACCCCTTTGTGCAAACGGCAATTCATGGTTGGTGTAGAACCGAAATGGTTTTAGTCAATGTTGGTCCCTTGAAAGGGTGTGAAACCTCTTAGCACACACTCAGTGGACAGTCTTCCCGTCGGCAGCACTCTAAACGCGGCACAAACTTGTTACAAGGGCCATGTGACCGAAGCCAAAGAGAGGTCATGCTTAGTGTAGAACTGAGACGGTTTTGAGTCAGGGGCTGGTCCACACTTGCCAGACTCCGACACGGCAGGGAAAGCAAGAAAAAGAAGGCTGTCATAGACCCTGCCGCAGACCTGGCCGCGGTCTGTGCTGCTGCCATTTTGCCTCCAGAATCGAAGACATGGGACCTCTATTTGCACGTTTTGTAATCTGCGACCAGGGATGGTAAGCCGCAGTATTGAGTACTTTGGTACCGCGGTACTTTGGTACCGCGGTTCTTTGGTACTTTGGTACCAATACTGCGGTACTCAGTACTTTGAGTACTTTGGTACCGCAGTATTGAGTACTTTGAGTACTTTGGTACCGCGGTACTTTGGTACCGCAATACCAAAGTACTGCGGTACTTGAGTACCACGGTACTCGTACCGCGGTACACAAGATTTTCGACGGGTCAGTAACGATACCGGTACCGGTACCGCATTACCAACGGCACTAGTAAACTACCGCAGTATTCCAGTCGTGCCGCGGTTCATCCTGTCAATCGTAAAACTCTTTTTTTGATT
The DNA here is from genome assembly GCA_023375785.1 of Penium margaritaceum. Taxonomy (NCBI): domain Eukaryota; kingdom Viridiplantae; phylum Streptophyta; class Zygnematophyceae; order Desmidiales; family Peniaceae; genus Penium; species Penium margaritaceum. The sequence continues at coordinate 19,377 of SZWC01002982.1, read as the reverse complement.
GGGGAAATTGACTAATACTGAAATCCTACCGCAAATTTGGTGAAAATCCGCTGCAAATGTGTAGAACAGGCTAAGAAAAGGGGACTCCAAATACAACTTTGCGACTGTTGCTTCAAGTTTTTAAGTACTACGGTACCATACGGCGGTACGGTACCGCGGTAGAGAAGAGCGGTACCCCTTGAGGTGGGTACCGATACCGTACCTGGTACCGCCAAAAGAGTACCGGTACCGCGGTACCACAATACCATGGTACAAAACCGCGGTATACCGCGGTACCGGTAGTACCGCTGCCATCCCTGTCTGCGACAGACCGCGTTTGTTGGCATGAACCATGGCAGATAGATTCAAACCCAGTCCCCTCGGTTCAAGAAAGTCGCACTCAGTGGCGTGAAATTCGGAGCCGCGTCAGTCTAAGGTTTGAAAGTTTGTCCAAACCTTCAAACATTTCAAGGCCCCTAAACTACTGGAACATTTAACATTGTTAGATTGATTTGATCAAACCACCGCATTTGATGTGAGTAGTTTTTGTTTCTGAATCTAATGGCCTACCGCAGAAGTCTCCGGCAAGCCGATTTGCCACAAAAAAGGCCTGCTCCGGCATTTCAGGGTGGGAAATCTACCGTGGATCTGCCGTAAGCAGTGGGTCTGCGGTTGATGCTTTTTTTTTTTTGCGGCGTGCACATCAGCTCACAAGATCCTCGCAAAGCCAGGTCAGCTCGCAAATCCCCCTTTGCCGCTCGCGCCTTCTCTGTCATGCCGGAGTCCGGTGAGTGTAGACCAGCCCCTCAATCTTGGTCCCTCGAACAAATATGTACGAAGGTGCTGTGTGCACAATATTTGCATAGCGTTTGCACTACACGACAATGCCAGGTGATTGCACGTGGAAAGCGAAAGGACGACTTGTACCTGCTCTGTGCAAAGATCCTCGGCAGCCGGACGTGGTCCAGCGTTGCCCACCTCGCAAAGAAGGACCTGTGGCACAACTATTTGTGGCACATTGCTCTCTCAACCGTGAGGGACATGGCAAAGAACAAAGTGGTGCAGGGTCTTGGTGTCAAGAGCCTCGATGCAGCCAAGAATGCTGTGTGCGGCCTGTACATGGTTGGCAAGGTGACACGGTAGCCTTTTGATAGTAAAGGCATGCGTGCATTGGCAAAGTTGGAGGTGGTACACACAGATGTGTGTGGACCAATTGAGAGCTCCATCATGGGTGCTTTCTACTCCGTCATCTTCATTGATGATCACAGCCGCAAGCTCTACTTCTACATCATGAAGAGGAAGAGCGGCGTCCTGCCATGCATGCAAGATTTTGTGGCGGCAATGAAGCGGCAAACAGAGTTGAATATGGAGGTGTTCCAGAGTGACAACGGTGTCCAGTTTGAGGACTTCTTGGCATGGATGAAGAGCAAGAGGATAGCGTGGCAGAAGATTATGCCATATTCTCTGGAACATAACGGTGTCACCGAGAGGGCAAACCATGTTGAGCGATGCTGGTCTCGCATATCGGTACTTGGGCGAGGCGACACAAAAAGCGGCAAACATCATGAACCTGACGCCAACAAAGCCGCTAAAAGAGATGGATTCCAAGGTGTAGAAGATGTAAGAAGAAGTGTGGAGCAAGAGGAAGCCAACCGTGGCTCACCTCCATACACATGGCTGCGTTGCACATGCTGTTGTGTAGGCAGAGGAGGGACGGGACAAGCTGGACCCACGGACAAGCCAATGCATCTTTGTCGGGTACAAGAGCGGGAGCAAGGCGTACTGGCTCTTTGACCCACAGAGGAAACAAAATGTGAAGAATCACAATGTCAGGTTTGACAAGGACAACCCTAAGAAGGACAAGGATGTGAGTCTCTCCAAGCCTGGGAAGTGGCTGCCACTCCTTAAGGGAAAGGCACCGGAGGATGCAACAGAGGGTGATGTCCGAGCACCTCGAACTGGTGGGGACCATCCGGGGGATGGGAGAGCAGCTGACTTGCATTCAGCCAAGTTGGATAATGAGTCCAAAGCACCGGCAGCAGTGAAACTGAATAAGGAGGCAGGGAGTGGGCCCAGATCTCCACGTTCCCCAAAATAGGGGAAGTAGGCCAGCACTACGACTTGTATTGAAAGAGTACAGTAGTAGCATTGGCAACAGCAGCAACAGCAACAGCAGCCTCAACAACAACAGCCTCCAAGAAGCAGAAGCGCAAGGAGGATGGCAGAACTGTACGATGCCGCGGACGGCATTTGGACTGGGTTTGTTTGAGCGTTCTTCGCGCAAGAGGAGCCTATGACCGTCAAGGAGGCATTGCAGTGGAAGAATGGGGCTGAGTGGGAGGGAACTATAAAATATGAGATCGCCTCCCGTGATGAGAATGGTACTTGGCAGCTGATTGACACGCCAGAGGGCGCATAAATCATCGGCTTCAAGTGGATCTTCAAGAAGAAGCTCACCAAGTAGGGAAAGGTGGAGCGGTACAAGGCGCGGCTAGTTATGAAGAGGTACACCCAGCGGAAGGATGAATACTACGATGGGATCTAAACACTGGTGGCAAAGCTCGACTCGATCTGCTCCATCCTCTCAGTGGTTGTGGTGCGCCACTACGAAGTCCACCAAACGGATATGAAAACTTCATTCATCAACGGGGACCTGGACAAGGAGGTCATCATGGAGGTGCCGGAGGGGGTGTGTCCACCAGCCTGAGGCAAATGGACTAGAAAACAGAGCAAACACAACAGCACCTGCCGTCCGCTCCTAGTGTTTCAGCTAGGAGAAGATATCACCCTCAAGATCACGGTTCCACACTGAGCAACTCCTAGGCAATCACTTGCAAGCAACTGTGTCCACATAACACTTGGTCACTTTTGCACAAGGTGCTAGTCAAAGACTAACTCCTTGGGCTCAGAAAATCCAGTTTGACAACTCTGTGAGGAGGATCTAAGGCCAGATTGTGTAATTAGAATGAGGAATGAGCCTGGTACATTTAGTCCTAGGCCTGGCATTTGAGGTGAGTGGGTAGTGGCACGTTTGGGGTGGCCACTTCACACCACCTCAACAGCTTGTCAACTGGCGCATCCACTGACCACCAAGTGGCACATTCTCCTCATGCATGGAAGGTCCAAATCCTTCCTGTGCACATCAAGGCTAGATCGTAGGACCTATTGTCTTTAAGTCCAACATGCTATCTATTGTGCTTCACTTCTAGTGTCTCACTTGGACTTTCACCAAAAACGAGGTTTGGGGGACTTTCTCCAAGGGAGCACTGCATGCCCAACCTCTCTGTTAATCCATAGCAGTGGCCATGGGGAAGAAAAGAACAACAATATCTCCTTTACACCTCAAGCCACCTGCTGTGGTTTTTTTTCCTCTGTAGCTCTGTATTGTGTTTGTGCACGTCAGCTGTCTCAGTCTTTAGTTCTCGTCTCTTGTGTCCACCATGCCAATTCCTCAAGTGCCTACAATATGCAAGTTACTGTCTAGTGGCATTGTCAAGACGTCTGCAAGCATTTTCTTGGTTGCAACATGCTCCAGTTCCAGGACATCCGTGGCGACAAGGTCACGTGAGTAGGGGTACTGAATTTTGATGTGCTTTGTACGCCGGGAGATCATGTCTTCCTCTGCCATAGCGATGGCACTCTGGTTGTCGATGCGGATGAACGTTGCTTCCTCTTGTGGTGCCTTGATCTCATCAAGCAAACTGTGAAGCCACTGTGTTCCTTGCACACTTTGGAGAGTGCAATGTACACCACCTTAGCAGTAGAAAGCGAGACTCAGTCCTGCTTCGTGCTTGCCCACGAGATCTTACCACCGTTGAGAAGGCAGACAAAGCCTATGGTGGACTTCCTGTCATCAATCCACCCTCCCTAGTCCGCATCACTGTAGCAAGTCAGTCGCAACGAGTCTGATCCTTCTAGACCTACAAACTGAAGTCCCACGTGCCGAGTCTTCTTGAGGTAGCAAAAAATCTGCTTCACGGCTTTCCAGTGTTCTTGCTTGGGGTTGGCCACAAACTTTCTTACCTGGCCCACCGCATAAGCGATGTCAAGTCGTGTCCCAAACATCGCATACATGAGGCTCCCTACGGTGGACTGTTACAGAATGTTTTGCATCTCTCGCTGGTCTGTCTCATTGCTTGGTGACATGGAGGAGGAGAGCTTGCAGTCAGAGGGCATGGGGGTGCTGACGGGTTTGCATTCCTCTATGTTGTAGCGCTTCAAGACGTCCATGATGTACTTGGTGTGGTTGAGCTCGATGGTTCCTGATTTACGGTTGCGGTGAATGGCGATTCCGAGGTCGTACTTGAGAGGTCCCATGTCTTTCATCTTGAACCTGCTACTCAGCTGCTTCTTGAGGTCCGCAAGGGCCTCATGAGAGGAAGAGCACATGATCAAGTCATTGACATACAATGCCACAAGTAGCAAGCCATCCTCATCCTCCCGCACATAGACACTAGGGTCGTTCTTGCAGGGTACGAAGGAGAGCTCAGCCATGAAGTTGTTCATTTCCTTGTACCAGATCCGGGGGGCCTGTTTCAGACCGTACAATGCCTTCATCAGCTTATATGCCTTATCCTTGGGTGCCTGGACACTTTTCGGTACCTCCATTAGCACGTCCTTGTCGAGCTTCCTGTAAAGGAAAGTTTTCTTCGGATCCATCTAGTGGATCTCAAGGTCTTTGGCGGCAGCAGCGGCCATTAGGGACCTGGTGGAGGAAAACGTGACAAATGGTGCAAAGGTCTCATCGTACTCGTACCCTACGCGCTGAAGAAATCCCTTCACCACAACCCTTGCATTGTACTTGTCGATGCTATCATCTTGCTTCTATTTCAGCTTGAGCACCCACTTTGAGACCACCACGTGAGCATTAGCGGGTCTATCCACCAGCACCCATGCGCCATTTTCTTCTATGGACGTGAGCTCTCTGTCCACAGCCTCCTTCCACTTGGCCGCATCAGGCCTTGCTAGTGCCTTAGCCACAGTGAGTGGCTCTCCCTGAGCCAAACAGGACCAGCTCAGTCCAGTCCAGCTTCCAGTGCCAGCGGCGTACTTTGGAGTTTGTTTTCTCTGTCGTGTGCTGCGACGCTCCATTACTGGTGGAGCTTCACTCTGCTGTTGCTCCTGTGCTGCTGGCTGCCCTGAAGTTACGTTTTCCTCTTGTGAAAAGCCACTGGCCTCCGAGCTGGTCTCAGAGGCCTCGGACGTCTCTGACTCTGTGTTGGAGCTTGCCTCTGCGTCAGCCTGCGCAGCCGCTCTCCCTGCCATACCACTCTTCTTCACGGCCTGCCGCACTGGCACCACTTGCCAGTTTTTGGGAGCTTGATCTCCTGACTCTAGCGACGCCAACCATTCTCCTTGTTTTGGAGCCTGCGTGGGATCAAGAATCTCTTCTTTTCCTGGTTTCTTCTTGTCAAAGGTTACGTCCTGGCTGGTCATCTTCCTGAATCATCTTCCTGCCAAGTCCCATAAGCGGTAGGTCTTGTGGGTCTTCTCATAGCCCACCATAATGCACTTTCGCGCTCTTGCATCCAGCGTGCCGGCACCCTTACCCGCCTGGACCTTTGCCCATGCTGTGCAGCCAAAGGCTTTCAGGTGTGACGCGTCTGGCTTCTTCCCTGACCATACTTCTTGTGACGTCATCTGTTGCTTGCCATTTCTCTTTCCATGTCTGCCCAGAGCAGCCTCAGGAGTCAAGTTTACGAGATAGCATGCTGTTCTTGCTGCTTGCGTCCAGAATCGCGGTGGATTTTTTGCATCAAAGAGTATGCATCATGCCGAGGATGGTCTGAGTCATCCATTTGGCTACACCATTGCTTTGCGGCGTGTAGAGCATTGCGAGCTGGTGGTTGATCCCATGTTGCCGTAACCAGCCCTTGCATGCCTCATACTCTCAGCCATTGTCGCTTCACATTGCTCTGAGTTCCTTCCCAGTCCATTGCTCCACCGTGGTGACCAACTCCTACAACTTCTCTCTGACCTCTCCCTTGGTTTTGAGGAAGTAGATCCACACCTTGCGGCTGTGGTCATTGATGAAGGTCAGAAGATACTTGATACTACCGTTTGACGCCGTACAAAAGGGTTCACACACGTCTGTGTGAATCAGGTCAAGGGCTGCTTCTACGCGTCAACTGTTATGCTCAAAGCGCGTTCGCTTGGTCATGCCTTGGAGGCAAGGTTTACACAGGCTGCCACACCCAGTCGCATCCTTCTTGC
>SZWC01002982.1:0-12871 GCA_023375785.1 Penium margaritaceum | reverse complement strand
TCCATGACGGTGATCACCGGGCTCCAGCTCTCTGGTAGCGCCATGAGGAGGATCATGGCTTGCATGTTTTTATCAAGGTCCCAGCTCATTTGGCGAGCCTCGCCAAGAAGTCCTTTGAACTCCTGAAGAAATCAGGGATGGACTCTCCCTCATTCACCCGCATGCCAATCAGCCGTTGTATGATGAATAATGTGTTTATGAGGGAGGCTGATTGGCGCACACTCTTGAGCTTGGCATAAGCATCCAAAGCCACTGTCATCCCCACAATGATGGGAACTTACTTCTTGGCTATCGCGTTGCTAAGGAGTGACATGAAAATGTCATGTCATCCATCCATGCCTCATGCTCGGGTGTGCCCTCTGCGGGAACCTGCTCCTCTCCCTTTAGTAGCTTGATGAAGCCGCGCACTTTCATCGCCAGCTCAAACTGCCATCTCCAAAGAGGGAAGTCAGTCCCCACAAAGATGGGGTTTCCTCCCAAGTTTCCGCAATGTTGAGGTTGTGAGGTAACACTCATGATTGCTCCGGTTGTCTGTCCTGTGATAGCCACTGTTGATTTTGAGGGATGCCATGCGGCAGCCCCCACTGCTCCTCATGGGTCAACCATTTTGGTTGCCCTTTTCTGCTTTCTGTGTCTCTGCTATGTTGAAGCTGATGTAGGCTGATGCTACTTGATGTCTACTGCCGGATTCAAGGTGCAGATCCATTACCCACCCCTGTGGTTGATGTTGACCTGTACACACAGAAGACAATGCACACCAACACACCCAGGGTCTCGCCTCCAAGGGCAGAGCTTGTCCTGGTTGGGACCTGAGGGTCGTGCCTCCAAGGGGAGAGCTTGTCCTTGGTCGCTGTGTGCTGAGTGCAAATCCAGCCGTTAGAGCTGATGAAGCAGATGGAGCTGATGGAGCCGATGGAGCTGACGTGTGCACTCGGAGAGAGGGCACCAAAGTTGAGCGAAGCCTGCTTTACAACTGGTAAGTGTGGGCCCATAACCCTCTCTCAACCAGCCTGAGGCAAATAGACTAGAAAACAGGGCTGACACAATAGCACCTGCCGCCTGCTCCTAGCATTTGAGATAGGACAAGATATCACCCTCATGATCACGGTTCCACACTGAGCAACTCATAGACAGTCACTTGGTAGCAACAGTGTCCATTTAACACTCGATCACTTTTGCGGGAGGTGCTAGTCAAAGACTAACTCGTGGGACTTAGACCAAACAGTGTCATCCTTTGTTTTGTTCCTTAGTTGGAAAACTCTATGAGGAGCATCTAAGGCCAGATTGTGTAATTAGAATGAGAATGAGCCTGGTCCATAGAGTTCTGGCGTCTGAGATAAGTGGTTGGTGGCACGTTTTGGGGTGGCCACTGTTGAAGATTTGCCCCTCTGCATGCCCAAGTGCAGCGCCGGGAGGCGCCGACGAGCCGTCGACGAGCCGCCAGAGAGAGGAAAATCGTCGTCAACGAATCTGGCGACTTCAGGACTGCTCGGATCATAAAATGGAGGATTTCCCCTGAAAGTTGACGAGTTGCTGAATCTGTTGGAAGTTGTTTCACTGGAATCGGACTAGTAACGAGGGAGATATGGGCTTCAAAAGTTAGGGTGTACGCGGCGGTTCTGGGAGCCGGCCGCGGTTCAACTTCCGGTGAATAATTGATTGGAACGAGTAACAAAATGCCATCTGGGGATTTTGCTCCGGAAGATCTGCCAAGGCGTCCGGTGGATGATCCACTGGATTTCAGAGTTTGTTACTCGGGGACTTAGTCAAAATTCCGACTGGAGGTCCGCGAACAGGTTTCGACCTACATTAATCCCCATCACCAAACTCGATGATTAACTCATCGAAACAGACCCCAAAGGCGCGAGGGGCGCTGCCACTACGCGTAGGGACATCTGCGCCTCCAGAATGGCGTTTTGATGCGTCCTTGATGTGTGAGGGCGCCTGGGCGGGGGGCGTGGTGCACACCGCTGACTGAGCGGCTGATTTGGGGTGCTGCGCTTCGGATGACGTAGCGGGAGCTACCATGCTTCGAATCGCGCACGGTTTGGTGCTTTGTAGAGCTCATGACTAGCCCTACAAATAATCATATCATGTCTATGTTCAAAAACTAATTCAAAATCGCGTTATTCCCTTCGCAAAAGTAACTATCTCACAAATGCCTTCAACTCCCAGAAACATAGCGTGAGGCGACCAGAAAGCTCACGCTTAGACTCACAACATGCACAAAACATAGCCGTGAACACACAGTAGACCCGTCAGGCCACGTTGGAACTGCCTCCACCTGGGGGCCGGTTTTTGGCAAATGGTTATGGGCCCACGGCCCTGACCGGTCTACACATCGCTCACGGCTTTTCGCGTTGGACGGGACTGTCGTCAGGGACGACATCTCCGTCAAGCTCTGAGGTCCCGGAGTTGAAGACTGCGCAAATGGCGCAGAAGGAGACGCAACCCATCCAGAAGTATGCAGGTGGTCCTGGCTACGGGCTATGGAGGTGGCACTTCGCGCTACACCTCGTGCATAAGGGGCTACTGGAGGTCATGAAAGGAACGAAAGTCCTCGACGAAGCGACGGTGACGGAAGCGCAGAAGGAGGCCTTTGCAAAGAAGAACACGAAGGCGCTCACGTTGCTGGTGTCCGAGACGGCCAAGTTGCAGTGGGGCTACTTCCAGGGCTACAAGCTGGCAGCCAAAGCTTGGCAAAAACTCTGTGCAATCCATCAATCCAAGTCGCTGGCGAACAAATTCTTCGCAATGAAGCGACACCTGACGGTGAGAATTGAGGAGGGAGATGATGTCATCACCGGGATGCAGCAGATCAAGTCGCTCACCTCACAATGCAATGACGTGGGGTGGAAGATCGACACGCAGCTGCAGGCAATGGCCCTCCTCATCGCCCTTCCTGATAGTTGGAGCCCTCTCATCACAGTCTTGGGAGGATGGGTAGAGGACAAGCTCACCTATGGCGCGGTCGCAAAGTACATCCGAAACGAGGCCCAACGACGGAGCTGCGGGGAGTCCTCGTCGCCCTCATCGGCCCTCGTCACCAAAACGCATGGTGGCGGAAGCGGGGCCAAGGGAGGTGGCGGACATGGCGGCAGCAATAAGGGCGCGAAGAAGGGTGCGTGCCATAACTGCGGCAAGGAGGGCCATTGGGCCCGTGAGTGCACCGAGGAGGCAAAGGCCGGCGGATAGGATGCCAAAGGCAAGAAGGCGCTCCTCAATGGCACTCAAAACCACTACCTCAAGAAGGCCAACCGGCGATGCCTTGACTCCGGAGTGGAGGAGCATACCCAGGTTGAGAAGGTCGGGTTCATCAACTACACGCAGTCCAGCAAATCCATGGTGGTCGCGGACGACAAGGTCGAGCCGGCGGCTGGCCAAGGAGACGTGGACGTGGAGGTGGTGGTTGGTGGAAAGCGGGTGCAATGCGTCATGAAGGACGTGCAACACGTACCCGGCTTGGCTGACATTCTAAGTGTTAGCCGCCTGACCGACAAGGGGTACGAGGTGCTCTTCAGGAGAAGAGGGGAAGTCGTGCGGAAGGACGGTGGTGGCGACCCCGTGCTCGAGGGTAAGTGCGAGGGAGGCCTCTACATTGTGGAGAACAAGGTGATCCCCGTGGCGTCAGATTCAGTAGACTTGGAGGAACGCACCGTCAACCTGGCCAAAGGAGGGGGAGCTGATCTGGAGCTCTGGCACTGATGACTAGGGCATTCATCACTCACAGTCGTGAAGGAGATGGCAAAGCGCGAGCTGGTACGCAGCCTCGTCATCGACAGTATGGAAGAGGCGACAGATGCAGCAAAGCACAAAAAGTGCAAGCCTTGCATTTTGGGCAAGGCGCGGCGCAAACCGTTCAACAAGAACGTGAATCGCGCCTCGGACCTGGTGGAGGTCGTGCACAGCAACGTGTGCGGACCATTCAAGACGGCGTCAAAGAGTGGCGCGCGTTACTTTGTCACCTTCATTGATGATTACAGCAGAAAACTCTTCGTGTACTTCATGAAGCGGAAAGGCGAGGTCTTGGACCGGCTGAAGGAGTATGTCACCGTGGTGGAGAGGCAGACTGACCGGAAGGTCAGAGCGCTACGCAGTGACAACGGCGCAGAGTACGTGGGCTGTAGCGGGTGGATGAAGCATCAGGGCATAAAATGGCATCAAACTACGCCGTATTCGCCTCAGTCAAATGGCGTGGCGGAGCGGGCGAACCAGACACTGCTGAACATGGTACGGACCATGTTGGTGGATGCGGAATTGCCGCGAAGCTTCTGGGCGGAAGCTGTACGTACGGTGAGCTACACCATTAACCTCACTCCCATAGCAGTGCTGAAGGGGAGGAGCGGCTGGAAGACGCCACAAGAGGTTTGGAACGGGCGCAAGCCAAGTGTGGTGCACCTGAAAGTGTTCCGGTGTAAGGCGCATGCGGTGGTGCAGGCTGCGCAGAGGCGTGACAGCAAGCTGGAACCGCGGGCAAAGGCGTATCTCTTCCTTGGCTATGAGAGTGCGCATAAGGCATACCAGCTTTACGACATGCGCAAGGAGGAGGTAATCCGCAGCCGAGACATCGAGTTCGACGAGCACCAGAGCTACATGAGCAGCAACAGCGCAGGCGTGGTGGACTCTCCAAAGAAGGGGGAGTGCTTCCAGCTCCTTGACTACAAGAAGGAGCCGGCGGACGCCAAAGTTGAGGATGCGCCATCAGAGCACAAAGGTGCACCAGCGCTGGCCGCCAACACAGAGGAATAAGATGACGATAAGCTGATGAGGAGATCCACCGGAAGGATCCGGCGGATGAGGCACCGAGGGTGCCAAGGCGCGCACTCTCGGCAGAGTGTGCATCGGGCGTCGGTGGAAAATCTACCGGACGTGCCGGTCGTTTGGGCGATGTTTCGCCAGAACGAGAGAGATCCTCGGGGAGCCGTCCGGTCGATGATTCACCGGAACGTGCTGAGTCGAAGGGATCACAACATAGCAACGATGCGCCACCAAAACTACCGCGCCGCAGCGGGAGGCAACAAAAAGCGAGGAAACGCTTCGACGCAAGCACCGGTCGATGGATTGGCATGACGCGGTGCATGCTGGCTGCATCAACCAAACCGACTACCGTGTAAGAGGCGCTGCATGGCCCAAAGGGGATCAATGGGACGCAGCCATCAAATCAGAGCTGGCGTCAATCACGGAAAATGATACGTGGGAGCTGGTTGACAAGCGGAAAGATGCCAAGGTCATCGGCTCAAAGTGGGTCTTTAAGACCAAGTTCACAAAGGAATGTGTGGTTGACAAATACAAGGCGCGGCTGGTGGCGAAGGGTTATGCACAGTGTAAGGGGGAGCACTACGACGAGACGTTTGCTCCCGTCGCCAAGTTCACAAGCATCCGTGCGATCCTTGCGGTGGTGGCCGCGAAGGACATGGAACTCTACCAAATGGACGTAAAGACGGCCTTCCTCAATGGCATCATAGACAAAGAGATCTACATGGAGGTGCCAGAGGGGGTGGAGGCGCCGGAGGGCAAGGTGTGTAAGCTGCGGAAGTCCTTGTACGGGCTAAAACAATCGCCCAGATGCTGGTACCAACACATGGACAGCTTCATGGCACAACTCGGCTTCAAGCGTTGTGATGTAGATCACAGCGTGTACGTGCGGCGTGGCAAACAGCTCCACCACATCGTTGCACTCTACGTGGACGACCCGATTGTGTGCTTGACAGATTTACCGAGCCTACAGCAGCTAAAAGAGCAGCTGAGCAGCAGATTCCAGATGTTGCACATGGGAGAGCTAGAGTACTACCTCGGGGTGAGCATTACGCGGAACCGGAGGGCGCGCACGCTTGAGCTGGGACAGGCCAAATACGTGGCCACGGTGCTGATGCGGTACGGCATGGAGGACTGCAAACCAGTTGGCAGTCCAGTCTCCACGACCTGTGAACTGAGTGCGGCAATGGCGCCGCAAACAAAGGAAGAGCGGGAGGATATGGCAGGGGTGCCCTACCAGTCAACGGTGGGCAGCCTCATGTACGCCACGGTGGCAACTCGACCAGACCTGGCCTACGGGGTGGGCAAAAGTGAGCAGGTACGTGGCCGATCCAGGGCCATTACACTGGCAGGCGGTCAAGCGCATCCTTCGCTACCTGCACACGACGCGGCATGCGCGCTTGAGGTTCGACAGCAAGGGGCGGGCGGACCCCTTGCGTCTGGTCTGCTACACGGACGGAGACTACGCTGGCGACGTGGACAAGCAGAAGTCCACATCCGGCTACGTGTTCTTCCTTGCTGGTGTAGCGGTCTTGTGGTGCAGCAGAAATCAAGACTGTGTCGCCACCTCCACAGTGGAAGCAGAGTACATCGCGCTGGCCGAGGCGGTCAAGGAGGCGGTGTGGCTCCGCAGGTTGCTAGGAGAGCTGGGCGTACCGCAGCAGGGGCCAACGGTGGTGCAAGAGGACAATACCGGCTCAATCTCGCTGACCAACAATCCGACGCACCATAGGAGGACGAAGCACATTGACGTGCGTTACCATTACGCACGGGAAATGGTTGAAAAGGGGCAGGTGGTGCTGCAGCATTGCAGCACGCACAACATGCTTGCGCATTGCTTGACCAAAGCACAACCCGTCGACCGGCACGCATTGAGCGTGGCCGGGCTTGGGATGACCATCTATGATGGGCTGGAGGGCGCAGCGGAAGATGAGTGAGAGCAAGCAGGAGCAGCGGGCATGGCAGGTGCAAGGGGGCTAATGTTGAAGATTTGCCCCTTCTGCATGCCCAAGTGCGGCGCCGGGAGGCACCGACGAGCCGCTAGAGAGAGGAAAATCCTCGTCGATAAATCTGGCAACTTGAGGATTGCTCGGATCATAAAATGGAGGATTGCCCCTGAAAGGTGACGAGTTGTTGAATCTGGTGGAAGTTGTTTCACCGGAATCAGACTAGTAACGAGGGAGATATGGGCTTCCAAAGTTGGGGTGTGCGCGGCGGTTCTGGGAGCCGGCCGCGGTTTGACTTCCGGTGAATAATGGACAGGAACGAGGAACAAAATTCCATCTGGGGATTTTACTCCGGAAGATCTGCCGAGGCGTCCGGTGGATGATCCGCCGGATTTCAGAATTCGTTACTCGGGGACTTAGTCAAAATTCCGACTGGAGGTCCGCGAACAGGTTTCGACCCACATTAATCCCCATCACCAAACTCGATGATTAACTCATCGAAACAGACCCCAAAGGCGCGAGGGGTGCTGCCACTACGCGTATGGACATTTGCGCCTCCGGAATGGCGTTTTGATGGGTCCTTGATGTGTGAGGGCGCCTCGGCGCGCGACGTGGTGCGCGCTGCCGACTGAGCGGCTGATTTGGGGTGCTGCGCTTTGGATGACGTAGCGGGAGCTATAATGCTCCAAATTGCGCATGGTTTGGTGCGTTGGAGAGTTCATGACTAGCCCTACAAGTGATCACATTATGTTGATGTTCAAAAACTAATGTAGAAATGCGTTACTCCCTTCGCAAAAGTTGTCTCACAAATGCCTTCAACTCCCAGAAGCATAGCGTGAGGCGACCAGAAAGCTCACGCTTAGACTCAGAACCCACACAAAACATAGCCGTGAACACACAGTAGACCCGTCAGGCCACGTTGGAACTGCCTCCACTTGGGGGCCATTTTCTGACAGCCACTCCACACCACCTCACCAGCTTTCCAATCGGCGCATCCCGAGACCGCCAAGTGGCACAGCCTCCTCATGCATGGAGAAATTTCTAAAAAACTTCCCCTGTGCAAGAAGGTTTAAAACCTTCCTGCGCACATGAAGGCTTGATCACAGGACTTGTTTTCCCTAAGTCTAGCATGCTATCTGTTACACTACGCTTCTGGTGTCTTGCTTGGACTTTCACCACAGAAAAGGTTTGGGGGACTTACTCCAAGGGAGCAGTGTATGCCCAACCTGTCCGTTAATCCATAGCAGTGGCCATGGGGTAGAAAAGAAAAATAGGATGGATGCGTCGCCGGGGAAGGCTTGTCGGCCTCTCAAGGTGCTCTACGGGATGAAGCAAGAACCACTCATGTGGTACTTGGAAATGGACAGCTTCATGGCCGATCTCGACTTCAAGTGCTACGAAGCTGATCAAGGCGTGTACGTGTGGAAGCACTCAGGGTTGCACCAGATTGTGGTCCTGTACATAGATGACCTCATCCTTGTGTCATTGGACATGGAGATCTTGGTGAACCTGAACCGGCAGCTGGACGGTCGGTTCAAAATGACCAACATGGGCGAGTTCAAGTACTACCTCAACGTCGCCATCAAGAGGGACAACAGGGCACGCACAATAGAGATTGGGCACGTAAAGTACGTGCAACAGGTGCTCCGCCACTACAACATGGAGGAGTGCCACCCGGTCGGCACACCCATGGCCACCACATGTGAGCTGAGCCGAAGCATGGGACCGGGCACCGATTAAGGACAAGGAGGAGATGGCAGGTGTGCCGTACCAGTCCGCGGTAGGGAGCATCATGTATGCCATGGTGGCAACGAGACCCGACCTGGCCTTCACGGAGGGCAAAGTGAGCCACTATGTTGCTGACCCCGGGCTGTTGTATTGGAAAATGGTGAAGCGGAACTTCCGCTATCTAAAGGCGACAGAAGAGTTGCGGCTCTTGTTTGGAGGGGGAGCACGTGAGGACTCCCTTGATTTGGTTTGCTACTTGGATGCCAACTGAGCTGCTGATTTGGATAAAAGAGAATCAATGTCGGGGTGCATGTTTGTGCTTGGTGGTGCAGTAGTTTCATGGGAAAGCAGGACGCAAGACTGTGAAGCACTTTGTAGCACCGTAGTGGAGTACATCACACTCGCGGAAGCCACAAAGGAGGCAATGTGGCTACGGTGGCTGCTAAAGGAGATGGGGGTGCCACAAAGGAAGTCGATGGTACTCAATGTGGAAATCATGAGTTCCATCAGCCTCACCCATAACCCTGTGCTACATGGGAAGACCAAGCACATTGACATCTGGCATCATTGCACACGAGACTTGGTGGCGAATAGATATGCAGCTATTGTGATTTTTTTCACTAGACGCATGCTTGCTGAGGCCATGACCAAGGCACATCCCATGGACAGGAACAACACAAGCTACGTGGATCTTGGTCTGCACTGTGAGTTTTGAAANGCAGTGTGGCTACGGTGGCTGCTAAAGGAGATGGGGGTGCCACAAAGGAAGTCGATGGTACTCAATGTGGAAATCATGAGTTCCATCAGCCTCACCCATAACCCTGTGCTACATGGGAAGACCAAGCACATTGACATCTGGCATCATTGCACACGAGACTTGGTGGCGAATAGATATGCAGCTATTGTGATTTTTTTCACTAGACGCATGCTTGCTGAGGCCATGACCAAGGCACATCCCATGGACAGGAACAACACAAGCTACGTGGATCTTGGTCTGCACTGTGAGTTTTGAAATAATACAGGTTCCAAGGACAAGGCATCAAGGCTGCGGTTCAACAAGGAGATTGTTGACATGGTATGCCCCTTGCCATGAGTGCCATTGACCGTACGCCATGGTTCAAGAAATAAAGAGTGCTCCAACACCTGATCTGACATGAGGTTTGGATTTTGTGGATTTTGCCATGCAAGATCGAGCTTTGAATTGCTCAATTTGAGTGAGTACTCAAAACGTTAGCCAAGCCCAAATTTTGGGTGTTGAGCGGGTGGAATCTGGTACCCGCCATGGGTGGCGGAGTAATCCACCGCCAGCAGTTGAAGTTTGTCTCCAACAAGCTCCAAACACACCAGGTGTCAACCGGCCTGAGGCAAACGGACAAGAAAACAGGGCCGACACAATGGCACCTGCCGTCCGCTCCTTGCATTTCAGCTAGGACAAGATATCACCCTCAGGATCACAGTTCCACGCTAAGCAGCTCTTAGGCAATCACTTGCTAGCAACTGTGTCCACTTAACACTTGGTCACTTTCGCGGGAGGTGCTAGTTAGAGACTAACTCCTGGGGCTTAGACCAACCAGTGTCTTCTTTATACTATTCCTTAGTTGGACGGCTCTATGAGGAGCATCTAAGGCCAGATTGTATGTTTATAATGAGGAATGAGCCTGGTACAGAGAGTCCTAGGCCTGACATCTAAGGTGTGTGGGCAGTGGCACTTTTGGGGGTGGCCACTCCACACCACCTCACCAACTCGCCAGTTGGCGCATCCACTGGCCGCCAACTGGCACATCCTCTTCATGCATGAAGAAATGTCTAGTAAACTTCCTTTGTGCAGGAAGGTCAAAAACCTTCCTACTCACATCAAGGCCTGATCGCATGACCTGTTGTTCCTAGGTCCGCCGTGCTATCCATTGCGCCACATTGCTGGTTTCTCGCTTGGACTTGCACCACGAACAAGATGCGGGGGACTTACTCCAAGGGAGCAGTGCATGCCCAACCTTTCTGCTAAGCTATGGCAGTGGCCATATGGGCATAACAAAACAACGATGTCTTCCTTGCACCTCTGGCCACCTGCCGTGGTAAGTTTCTTCCACATGAGCCTATAGCTCTATACTGTGTTTGTGCACCTCAGTTGTCTTGGGCTTTTTGTCTTCATCTCTTGCATACACCATGCCCATTCCTCGAGCGCCTGCAGCATGTGATTCGCAATCAAACGGCTTTGTTAAGAACTCCGCAATCATCCTCTTGGTTTTGACATGTTCTTGTTCCACGACACCCTTGGCAACAAGGTCGCATGAGTAGTGGTACCAAATGTCAATGTGCTTTGTCTGCCGGGAGATCATGTCTTCCTCTGCCATAGCATTTGCGCTCTGGTTGTCGATGCAAATGACAATTTCTTCCCCTTGTGGTGCCTTGATCTCATCGAGCAAACTCCAAAGCCATTGTGTTTCCTTGCACACTTTCGAGAGTGCAATGTACTCCGCCTCAGCAGTGGAAAGTGAGACGCAGTCCTGCTTCCAACTCGCCCATGAGACCGCACCACCATTGAGAAGGCAAACAAAGCCAGAGGTGAACTTCTTGTTGTCAACCTGCCCTCCCAAGTCAGCATCGGTGTAGCACGTGCGTCGCAGCGAGTCTGATCCTTCAAGACCTCCAAGTTGAAGTCCAATTTAGGTAGCGGAAGATCCGCTTCACGGCTTGCCAATTGTTGTGGCCCAGGATTAGCCACAAACCTGCTGACCTGACCTACCGCATAAGTGATGTCAGGTTGTTTCTCCACCATCTCGTACATGAGGCTTCCAATGGCGGACTGGTATAAAATGTTTTGTATTTCCCGCCACTCCGCCTTATTGCTTGGCGTCACAGAGGAGGAGTGCTTGCACTCGGAGGCTATGGGGGTGCTGATGGGTTTGCAATCCTCCGTGTTGTAGCGCTTCAAGACATCCATGATGTACTCGGTCTGGTTGAGCTCGATGGTGCCTGCTTTGCGGTTGCGGTGGACGGCAATCACGAGGTAGTACTCGAGAGGACCCATGTCCTTCATTTTGAACCTGCTGCTCAGCTTGTCATTTAGGCCCACAAGGGCCTCGTGCGAGGAAGTACAAATGATCAGATCGTCCACATACAACGCCACAAGCAGCAAGCCATGCTCGTCCTCCCACACATAGACGCTGGGATCNCCCCTCCGGCACATCCATGAGCACCTCTTTGTCTAGCTTCCCATAAAGGAAAGCTGTCTTGACGTCCATCCGGTGGATCTTCAAGTCTTTGGCGGCAGCGACGGCCAGCAGGGACCTGATGGAGGCAAACGTGACAACCGGTGCGAAGGTCTCGTCATAATCAGACCCTGCGCACTGTGAGAATCCCTTCACCATGACCCTCGTCTTGTACTTGTTGGTGCTGCTGTCCTGCTTCAACATAAGCACCCACTTAGAGCCCACCACGTGAGCATCCGGGGGTATGTCCACCAGCACCCATGTATGATTTTCTTCGATGGACACGAGCTCGCTGTCCACCACCTCCTTCCATATGGCCGCATCGGGCCTTGTCAGTACCTCTGCCACAGTGAGCGGCTCTCCCTGAGCCAAATAGGACCAGCTCAGGCAAGTCCAGCCTCTGGTGTCAGCATCATACTGTGGTGTTTGTTTTCTTTGCCGCGTGCCAAGGCGTGACATTGCTGGTGCTTCATCTTTGCTCTGCTGTTGCTCCTGTGGTGCAAGTTGCCTGAAGTTAAATCTTCCTTTGGTGAAGAGCCACTGGCCTTTGAGCTGGTCTCAGACGCCTCGGGCGTCTCCAAATCCGTGTCGGAGCCCACCGCTGCATGAGCTTGCGCTGCCGCTCTCCCTGCCACACCACTGTATTCTGTGGCCTGCCATACTGGCACAACTTGCCAGTTTTCAGGAGCTTGATCTCCCGACTCCAGCAGCACCAACCACTCTTCCTGTTTTGGAGCTTGTGTGGGATCAAGCGGCTCTCCCTTGCCTAGTGTCCTCTCATCAAAGGTCACGTCCCGGCTGGATATGAGCCTTCTTGCTGTCATGTCGCAAAGGCGGTAAGTCTTGTGGGGAGATTCATAGCCCACCATAACACACTTCTGTGCCCTTGCATCCAGCTTGCTGCCACTTTCTCCCGCATGGACCTTTGCCCATGCGGTGCAACCAAAAACCTTTAGGTGTAAGGAGTCTGGCTTCTTTCTTGACCACATCTCCTGTGGGGTCATCTGCTGCTTGCCCTTTTTCTTGCCACGCCTACCGAGGGCAGCCGTAGGAGTTAAGTTGACGAGGTAGCATGCCGTTCTTGTAGCTTCCACCCGTATATGTACATGTATATGTATATGTATATGTATATGTATATGTATATGTATATGTATATGCATATGCATATGCATATGTATATGTTTATGTATATGTATATGTATATGTATATGTATATGTATATGTATATGTATA
>SZWC01002981.1:188582-211770 GCA_023375785.1 Penium margaritaceum | reverse complement strand
CACACACACACACACACACACATCTGCTATCCATCTAGGGTCTCCCTAGACACTGGCACAACCCACCAAGTGTCTGGGTCTCGACCATGAGAGGAGTGATGCACACGCACACAAACCAGTGTAATGCGCATGATACACATGTCAGAGGACAAGATGGTCTCCTCGTGACACTGGCGGTACCAGGGCCCCGGTCTCAACCGCTAAGAGCAATCCAACACAATAGTATCATCATCCAAACACAGGATCATGGGAGGATCTCCTCTTAACATGGGTGCAACGCACCATGTGTCCGGGTCTCGACCAACAGCTCGCATGCACATGCCACACACAGTATAGCCACACGCCAAGACACACGATCACATGGTCTCCTCGTGACACTGGTACAACGCACCAAGTGCCCTGGTCTCAACCAAAAGGGTGCTACCATCTACATGCAGCTGTGCAAGCACGTAACGTGAGCCATATGCGGGATGCTGTATATGCTCACAACAGAGCATGGACCGCGCCATGCATCTCCCATGACATTCACGTCAGGTCAAGGTGCACCCAACACTCCCCCTGGGCAGATGAACCTGGCAGCGATGTCCTCAATGGAGATGTTGATGTTGTAGCTGAACAGATCCTGGGCGATGAGTCATGTGGTGTGTCCAACATGCAGAGATAACTCCTCCTGTCACGTGCGATTTGACTCACTCTAAAAAAAACGAAGTGGTGTCTCTGGCTACGACTCCTCACGTCGCAGCTGCATCACCTGGGGTATACCAATCCTCGCGTGACTGCCAAGGGTCCCGACTCACAGTTTCTCCTGTCTCCGCTCTGCTGCAATGCATCTGTGTACGTTGGAGGAAAGGGAATCGGCGAGCAGCACGCGTACGTGGATGAAGTGGCTGAGCTGGCCTCC
Source organism: Penium margaritaceum (assembly GCA_023375785.1). Classification (NCBI taxonomy): domain Eukaryota; kingdom Viridiplantae; phylum Streptophyta; class Zygnematophyceae; order Desmidiales; family Peniaceae; genus Penium; species Penium margaritaceum. The sequence continues at coordinate 210,869 of SZWC01002981.1, read as the reverse complement.
GCTACGGGATATCACACCTTGAGGCAGAAGGGTGTACTGCCAGAAGAGGAGAGCTGGAGTGACGAACCGGATCACCACTCGTGGATGAAAACGACGATGGGATAGGTGAGTCGGGTGGATGAAGGTGCATGATGGCAGTAGTAGAAGGAGGAGCGATGATGGGGTCGACAGGAGAAAGGATGGCGGAAGCCAAAGGCACGCTCACTTGTCCTATAACAGTGTCTTTAACTGACCTCATACTCGGAGCTCCTACAAGATCCTCCCCGAGTATAGGTGTGCCAGATGTTGCTGGCGAAAGGATCGTACCGATAGCAGTGATGCTCCCCTCCTCTGAAAAGCACTCACACGCTGCCATCATCTCCCACTGTAGCATGACTATACGCTCCTGCAGATCATCATAATCTGCCTCGGACATGTCGAGGTGGCCCATGTCGACCTGGTGTAGGATAAACTCTGCCTCACTGGATGCTGCACATGCAGACTGCACAACTCGTGAGTCCAGCGCCATGTGCATCTTTGCTGCTGAAGACGATGGAACTGGTGCTGCTGCATCCTCCTGGGCATCAACCAAGCTCGCAATGTGCTGAGACGTTGGAACATCGCATGCGGCTACAGGTGTCGCATCCACGTCACAACTCGTGTCTGTCACAAGAGGAGTGAGCGCTCGCATGTCGATAGAGAAGGAGAAGGATAAGTCGTCAGAGTCCATGGAGCATGTAGAAATGTCGTCGGTGTAGGTATTGCCACTCTCAGCGTCCATGTGATCAGCAAGCTCACTAGCAGGTGAACACGAAGGGGCAGAACTCAGCTCCTGCTGACGAGGTGACTCCATCTGCGTGTAGGGATTTGCTCCACTGTCCTCGATTGCCACCCTAGTGGACACACGTGTGTAGGAATCCGGCTCGACAACGCCTGTCAAGGCGACCAACAAGCGTAACCGGCACTCACACAGTGTCTCACCGGAAAGGCTGTTCGCTGCCACCTGCTCGATGATAGAGTAAGGACCATCATCTCACTCCGTCATGTATGCCGCTGCTCCGTCATGGGTACATGAACCCAGAGACTATAGGAACACTAACAACTCCTCATGTTGAAGCTGGTCCTCATGTACCGCAGATGAGATGGTGGAGCCTGCTATGTCTGCTGCAGCATATGTCCCAACGACGTCTCTCAGAACTGCTACTCTCAAGAATGCCTCAACCTCCAAAACATCAATTGGCCGACTCTGCTCATGCACTGCGACTGCTGTCGTACTGGTGTGAATCTCGTGCGCCAACGCCCTCGGAGATCCGTGTAGGGCATCTTGATCCGCACAATACTCCTGTGGCACTGCCTGGTCGCCACCGGTCGGAGTCGTGAGTGGCACCGCCCAAGCACGCGACACCTACACTCCTGATGCAATCTGTTATTGTAGAACGTCTGGCTCCTTCCCTTGCGTAGATATCAAACTTGATGACACATATATCTCAAGCCCTGCAACCTCCGTCGGACTAGTGTGAGCCTGCTGCAGACACTCTCCCAAAACTCCGGTCGACGCATCCCGATCCATACGGGAACCCTGCGCGGCCACTGGGCCTCCACTGGTCGGAGCCACGAGTGGCACCGTCCAAGGGCGCCGTGTGTGCGCTCCTCCTGATGTAACCTGCTACTGCGGGAGATTTGGATCTAGCCCGGACGTGGAAGTCGAGCTCAATGACACGGAAGTCTCCACCATGAACGCCATGTCGAGATCGGACTCCATGCCATGTACTGTCACCGTATCATCTGAGTCTGCCTGAGCTGACGCTCAAGCACCACGATCCGGCGCGAGTGCGGATCCTGTCGTTACGGTCACATGAGGCAATGCGTGGTGACCACACTCCCCCTCGACAGGTACAGCAACGGAGGCCAAGGAGGTGGGGGATGTATAAAATCCGGCGTGAGCACGGCGTGCGCAGCGCTGACACCGACGATGCGGGGTCACTCGACTCGATCGACTGCATGAAGACATGCCACCGCGAGATGGCATCGTGGTCGTAGCAGAGTGGAGGATCGAAAGGATGGTGGCATCCTGAGACTCGCTAGCAGGTGGACCTGGAGGTATACCATCGGATGAAAAAGGAGGAGAGGATAAGGGAGATGTGATTGAGGAAGCTGTCGACAAACGAGTAGCACAAGCACGCTTAGTGACGACGAGGTCACAAAGACGTTGCAGCCTCTGCCGGAGGCCGTGGATCTCAGCGAATATGCTTGCCAGAGGTCCAGCTAAGGGATCTACCAATGTCGGCAGATCCGTATACTGTGGATGACGCAGGTTCGGCCAAGGTTGTACCCAAGGTGGGTGCCAGCCGGGAGGGCACGTCCAACAGCGACACCAACCATGACATCCATCACCATAGTAGAAATAGGCAAACGCGCAGGGCGCCTGCTCAGATGTCCGCGCACTCATCTCGTGCGCCGGACGATGGATAGGTACCGAGGACACCTACTCTCGCTGGTAAACACCAAGCCACGGGAGAGAATGAGGCCAGTAGGTAATATCACTCCTGGAGGTCACGGTGTCCGGGTCAGCAAACGTGACCAGACGGGACGAGGTGCACCACCAGAGCACGCTCAGAGACTACAGTCTGACTAACTACGGCCACTAATGCTGCTGCCACTAATAGAGCAAAGACTGCTCCAAGACAAGAAGGGGTGGCGGCTGCGGGTGTGGCCGTTGCTCCAAGCAATAGACGACCCAGCCCTCGGAGATGGTAAGACTCGAATCCGCCGTCAATCCTACGGGGTGAAGTGCGCGCACCAATCCACGGGCCCCAAGAAGACGCCGGTCCAGGACGCATCTCAAAACGGAGATCGCCGTCGACGACAGTCTGCTGTCGGCTGAGAAGGCAAAATTGCAAGCTCTCGCGTAGCCGCCGCACTATGTAGTCGTCAACACTCCATTGCCTGCTGCTACTATTGCGACTATGAAAGCTGTTGCTGCTGCGGCTGTGGTAGTTGGAAGATTGTCCTTTTTTTCTTTGCTGTTTTTTGATTTTTTTCTTGCCCTCGGCCACCCCCCTTTATTCCCTTTTTTTCTTCATTGCCCTCACCTGCCACCTTTTTATTCTCTATCTCCCCCTCTTTTTTTTGTCCCTCCTTTTTTTTTCTTTTTCTGCTCATCCCTGGTTTGACCGTCACCCGATTCTAGATTGCCCCCTAAAAAGGGGGCAGGTGAGGATTGGGGAAAAAAAAACGAGGGGGCGATGTGAGGTTACCCCCCTCCTCTTTGCTCCTCGCTCGTTCGCAAAGAAATTGAGCGAGCAAAGAGAGCAAGCGAGCGAGTGAGGAGGTGAGTCGGGGGGTCCGCCCCTCCCTCCGTCCGTCGGCCGACGAAGCCGACGGGCCCCTCCGAGGGGCCCCTCGGAGGGGCTCGACGGGGCCCTCCGAGGGCCCCCTTGAAAGGAGGGGAGGGGGGCAAAAGGGGCCGTCGGGCCTCCTCGGAGAGGCCCCCTGATGGGGGTAGAGGGGGCCCCTCCGAGGGGGCGGGGCGGTCACAGGAGGGCTGCAAGGCCCTCGTACAGCAGCAGTTACACTGGCGGGTGCAGCTGCTGCGGTTGCTGCTGTTGCTGCTGCTTTTTCCATTGCTGCTGCTGCTACTCTATGCAGCAGTAGCTGGTGCTGTTGCTCGATGTTGCCGCCGCTGCTGCTACTACTGCTTCCGCTGCTGCTGTTGCTACTAAACTGCGCAGTAGCTGCTGCTGCTACTTGCTATTTCCGCGGCTTCGGCTTGCTGTTGCCGCCGCTGCTACTTGCTGTTGCACGCTGCTGCTGATGCCGCCACCGTTTCAGTGGCTGCTGCTGCTGCTGCTATGTGCTGCTGCTGCTACTGCTATGTGCTGCTGCTAGTAACGCTGTTGCTGCACCAGCTGACACACTGTTGTAGCTCCTCTTGCTACTGTTGCTGTGCCGCAACTGCACTAGATGTTATTGTTGTCACTGCTACTACAGAGGCTGCTGCTGCTGCTGCTTTTGCTGTTGCCGCCGTAGTCGCTAGTGCTGCTGTGTGTGGCTCACCTCCCCTATGCCATTCACGTGTAGTCGCTTTACACTCCCTCACGCTGCTGTCGGCGTGGCACCACATGGCGCGTTCTCTTTGCGTTTTGCCCACTACTACTACTTCTGCTGCTCACACGCCCCCCTCTGCTCTGATACCAAATTGGAAATATTTTAGGGCATGCAGGCTTGTGAAAAAACGAACATGAGCTCTGTGTGTGAGTGCGATGCAAGACGACAAGAATTTGGCTAAGTCTGGAACCAGGGCTGATGCCGGTAGTACCAGTACCGCATTATACCGCATTTTTGTACCGCGGTACGGTGTTTTTTAAAACGGTACCGGTACGGTATTGGTACTGACCTGGCAGGGTACCCCTCTTCCGTACCGCGATACCATATCGCGGTAGAGTACCGCTGTAGTTAGGAATTGAAACAAAAAATCTTTTACAAGTACTGATAACGCGCTACAACTAAGTCAAGTAGTGCGGATGAGTTTGCGTTCGGACGCTCGAGCATGAAAGATAGTCTACGACAGGGACAAGTGCGCGATGGACAGTGAAGGATCCATTATCGTTGTCCATCGTTCAACAGCGGAAAGTGGTTTTTGTAGGACATAGTTGGAGGTCGATTGTGTGGATTACGGGGTTTGCGCGGGGTCAGGGTTGCGGGGACATGACTGGTAATCATATTTCGCCTGAAAATGGACGAGCGTGCAAACGACGATGGACGGCTGTCCGCCTTGCCCCTGCTGAGAGAAAAGAATCGAGGACCGCCCCCTAGCCCTCCCTCCTTTCCGTGCCGTAAAATCAGCACTTGCATCCAATAGCTTACATCCAAGTACGAGATTAGAATATCTTCCAAATTTTGGTTTCTCTCACATGTGCCTTTACGACTGGGACATGGTTCTCTCGACCTCTTGATAGGTTGTGATTGTAGAAATTGCTCTTTGGATATGTCTTCAGGTTAAAAGTGCCTAGATATGTCTTCCAGGTACCATTTCTCATTCTACAATGCATTAATATGAATAAATCATGAGAAAACGCAAATGCAGTCGGACTTTGGTTCAAGGAGAAATATGACTCCCAAATCCTTGTTGTCTATTTTATAAGAAAAAAGAAAGCATGCTTTCGCCCTTAACGAAAGAAATGTTTGTTCGCATATCTATCTCGCATCACATTCCATCGACCCCTACATCCCTTGCATCTACCGTATCCATTATTTGTTTTGATAGAACTCTAAATGCGTCAGCCAAATAGGGTTGGGCGCCGACGAATATGCACGGACTAACCCGTCCCATGTCGACAGGATGGTTCCTACGTTTTCTTTAGCACGTATGGGCTAATACCCACGGTACACAGTTTTGCACCGCTTCCTATAATGTGCACTACTACCGTGTAATGTGGTAAACATTCAGTGCCGTGGTTAACAAACGGTACCGTAGTTACCGTGGGAACGGCACCGGTATCGTTACCAACCTCCCGAGAAACCAGGATACCGCGGTACTGAATACTGCGGTAATCACATACCATCGTATTCAGTACCGCGGTACCCAGATAACGTGGTATTGCAGCCCTGTTTGGAACGCTGAATATAAAAGAACAATGAGAAAGTACAAATGAGCCCCTAGCGGGCTTAAGTAAGGGTACCGGCAACTAGCCGCACCGATCCCCGTCACCCCCGCTGAGCCCAAACGAGTCAATGGGGAGAACACACTGCGTACACCACGATAACAATAACGGTGGTCTCCTCGAGGCACTGGAACACCTCTCCGAGTGCCTGGGTCTTGACCACCGAGAAAATAGGAGCACTGCCAGAAAATCTCAGGATCAACGTCCAGACATCACACACGGCTTTCCGAATATCGGAGGCGCTAGTACAGCCACCGGGTCTCCTCGTCGCACTAGTATAGTCCACCGGGTGCGCGGGTCTCAACCCACCAAGAAAACTCTCCTAGCTCCCGACAAGCCCAGAGGGCTGCCAGAATGCATCAACCGCGTCTCGCCGACGCTGTCGTAGGTGCTGGAGAAATCTCGGTGCAGTCCGGAGGCCCGTCGTGTCGTCACACCCTCCTCTACCATATACTCCGAATATGGGTATATTGGTAAACTAGCAGTGTCAGTCGTGACGGGTGGAAGCCACACAAACCAACACTTTGCGGTTTTGATGCAGACGGTAGAGTTTGTTGTGATTTGTGACGTTTATGTCGACCAGTACAGTTTACTGTGACCACTCGGCCATGTCCATATTCGTGCAGATCCCTGATGCGGACCCAGGCGGTACCGGTGCGTTATCTGGTGGCGGACTACCAACTTGGAGCTGACAAACGACCGTTCCAGAGCTCTGGACGCTACCCAGGACTTCCTGCAATTTTTCTATAGCACGCAGGACTCTATCGGTGGACTGGTCGTGGACCCGATTTGCATCTTTTGCATTGTGTGTACACCGTTCGATGCCGGATGTATGCATGTTTCCAGTCGTAGCGTCTGGCTTGTGATTCTGCACGTCTAGGTTTAGACGGCGTAGCGTTCTGACATGTGTGCGCAGAGTTAGGGCCAAAAAAGTGGTTTTGGGCCGGTTTTAGGACAGTTCTTGCACTGCCGCGTGCGACACCCGCCGTGCGCCGCGGCAAGTACTTATGCCATGGACCTTTCATTTTCCATTCCTCTCTGCAAATGCTATTGAAGCATTGAGACACTTTGCCTTGTGTCCCCTAGCCAACTCTTGCCGTTGCGTGCACGACCTATGACTGTCGTCACCGTCTGATCAGGCACTGATGCCTGGTCAACGGGAGTGCTGCTAGGAAGCTTCTTTGCATCTTTTCATGGTATCAGAGCAACGAGACAGTTCTCACTGAGTTGCACAACACAGACGCAGCAGTGAGAGTCACCGCTGTAGAAAATCTACTAGGGCCTGTCGGAGACAGCCGGTCGCCGTCAACGCAGTCTACACCCGTCACGTGAGACCGTAGAAGTGGCGTGGCCACCGTGCCAGTAGCAGCATAGCAGCAAAGTAGCAGCAGCAGCAGCATCATAGCAGCAGCTACAACAGCGCGTGGCGGCTGCAATGAGTGCAGCCGCCGTCCGCAGGCGCAACGGCGGCCGCGGCAGTAGCAACGAGCAGCGCCAGCGACGGCAGCAGTAGCGCAGTAGTAGTACCGCAGCAGCAGCAATAGCGGCGCAGAAGTAGCGGCAGCCGTAGCGGCAGTAGTAGAGCAGTAGCTACTACAGCAGCAGCAGCAGCAGCAACGGCAGCGCACGGCGGTGGCAACGAGCAGCATCCGTAGCACGCAGCAATAGTAGTGGCATTACGCAGCCGCTGCTGCCACTACTGTGCATGCAGCCACGCACCAGCTGCTGCAACTCATAGCACAACTGCAGCAACAGCTGAGCGGAAGCTGCTACGTAGCCTCCGCGCAACTTTCGCGCAGCCGTCGCGAAACAGCTGCTCGCTCGTGCAGAACCGCAAGAATGAGAAAAGGAAAAAGAAAAAAAGGGGAGGGGTCGAGCCGACGTCAGCATTCTCGCCTGCTGATGTCATCAGGTCGTGCTGATGTCAGCAACCACGTGCTCACGTCAGCACCATACTTAGCCAAATTTTTCGCCGGACAATCAAAAACTGCCAGCGTCCCAAATCCTCGAGAAACGGTGACGTTTTTGAAATCCGACAAACTTGACCTGTCGACCCATACTAAAAGGCGACATGGACCCGTCGGACAAGGAGAAGGCAACATTTGATCCCTCCTCCTCCTCTTCTGGGGTCCTGAGCCCACGCTCGCAGGCCATTGAGGACCTGCGGAGCTAGTAGGTTGAGATGCGTCACCTACTTCAGGAGCAGACTGATGCCATCTTTACGCTGACTGAGCTTCTACGTGGCCAATCCACAGTCCCACGGCAGGTTTCCGAGGGAGTTGGCGGCGTCGCGATCTCTAAACAGCAGTTGGCTTAGGCACGCGTTACAGGAGCTCGACATGAACCACCACCTCCTGACCTCCTGGATGACGAGCCATTCATGCCAGGCATGCCAGATGACTCTCCGGATCATGAGATTCGAGTTCTTCAGGAGCGCCTCCGTCAGCTGCAGACGGGCACCAGATCTCCTCGGATCCCTACGGTGCGATCGTCACCCGACTATCCTGGTGACTATCCCCTTCCAGGAGTCTTCCCCATCCCTCGTCCTCCTTGGCCTGCGGTTGCTCTCCCCACGGAGCGGCAACCCAAGGACTTTGAGACACCACCTCCACCGTACATCACTGAGGACGGCTTCGACTACTGGGAGATCCTTTTTCAAGTGTGGGCTACTTCAGAAGGCGTGTGGCCCTACTACCACAGCTCGTATCAGCCTACAGACCCAACACAGGGGCTGACAACAGCCAGGGCGATGCGCGGACTCCTCTACGCCATGCCACGCGAGACCGTCGTCGACTTCCGCTCCTTCCTTGGAGAGCCCGGCACAGGCACGGGCGCCGACCCACGTGGGGGTTGGGATTTGGCCTTATCCCTGCTGGCTATAGAGACGCACGCCACCCGTGTAGCACACATTTGTACCTTTCACTCTCTCCGTCAGGGGCCTGTAGAGCCCGTAGCTGATTACTGGGGACGCGCCATGCGCATCTACACGCGCCTTGGGACCTCCGGAGGCACACAGCTGTGGGCGCTCCGTACGATGATGCTCGGAGTTTGCCTTGAGTATACAGATATCTTCACATGGTACAGCGACGCTGCCCTCGAGCCCTTTTCAGCCACTCTGCAGCTTCTCCCTTTGGCGCATCAACTCTTCCTCCAGGTGACTTCAGCCCTCGAGGCAACCGTGGCTCAACAAGAGACTTCCTTTGCTGCAACAATCATCGCATTACCACCATCATTACTCCTACAGTCTCCTTCTTCATCCTCCATCACATCCTCGTCTTCCTCCTCCTCTTCGGCCCCGCCCACACCCACTCAGACACAGGGTGTTGCAGCAGCAGTTCAGGGGAAGAAGAAGAAGGGGAGGCGGGGACCAGGCCAGCAGCAATCAGAGCAGCAGTCGCCTTCCAGTGGTAGCAATGGACGTTCCGTTCACTACTACAACTGTGGAGGCGCCCATCGCTACACCGAGTGCCATCAGCCGCTCGACTGGGCACGGATTACTCCTGGGCTCGAGGCTGCACACGCCCTCCGTTCTACGTCCAGCACGTCATCATCTGGACGCGTGGCGGCCACGACTACAGCTGTTCCTACTTCTCCACCGGCGAGTAGCAGTGATCCGGACCCACGCGACCGCACCATCGCTGAGCTCCGACACCTTCTGGCACTCCGCTTTCATGGAGGTGCGAGTGTGTTGTCACAGCCGAGTGATTCACAGACTGTCGGACCGTCTGTTTTTATGGCTCGGGATGACTCGTGTGGGGGGGCTTAGCCGGCACGTCATGATGATGGACCTGATTGTATAAATTGGATTCATGAGTCTCACCTTTGTGCCCTTCGTCGTTTCTCCCCACCTGCTGCCCACCATCCGACTGAGGCCGAATGTTCCATTGCCCGTTGCATAGTGATGTCCTCCACTCGTGATTCAAGTGGCACTTGGATCATTGATTCAGGTGCCACTCATCACATGACGTGTCGTCGTGGTGACTTCGTTGTTCTTGACCCTGTTGCGTCTGTTTGTTCCATCCGCACAAGCTCTGGTCAGTCCTTGCCAGTCCAGGGTGTTGGGGTCCTGCGTTTCGATGGTCCGTCTGGTCCCTTGTATCTCTCCGAGGTGTTATATGTGCCTGACATTGAGCCCAGTTTGCTTTTTGTACATGCTTGCACACTGATGGGACTCTCTGTGGAGCACACTGCCGAGTCCACGACTGTGACTGCCATTGACACTCGTAGCGTGGTTCTGCGCACCTCTGTTGTGGATGACCTATACCGTGTCTCCCGGACTTCTGCTCCTTACTCCCCTTCCCCTTCTGCTCGTGTTTTTGTCACGGTGTCTTATCTCCTGAGTACCAGCGATTGCTTCATCGCCGTCTATGTCATGTGGGCTCCGCCACTGTGTCTAAGCTCATTCGGACACATCCCGCTCTCGGTCTTGATGCGGCTTCTTTCAAGAAGCCACCCAAGACCGATTGTCTCTTCTGTGCCCAGGGTAAGATGCATCGCTACACCTACCCTGACTCTTGTTCTCGTGCACTTCGCCCTCTTGAGTTAGTCCGTTCGGACCCTCTTGGTCCTCTTCCTGTCGAGTCTTTGTCTGATAGGGGTCAATACGTCCTGACTCTGACTAATGACTTCACCCAGATGCGGTGGGTCTACAGCCTGCGCCAAAAGAGTGACGCCGCTCTTGCGGTTCGCCTCTGGCTAGTGATGGCTGAGCATCAGTCCCGCCACGCACTGCACACCTTCCGCTCGGATCGTGGTAGCGAGTTTCTAGGCAAGATGGATAGCTTCTTCGCTGAGCACGGGATTTTCCACCAGGTCTCCGCTCCTGCTACTCCTCAGCACACCCGGTGTTTCTGAGCGTTGGAACCGCACCATGGAGGATGCGGTTTGCGCTATGCGGTCTGAGTGCGGTCTCCCAGAGTCCTTCGCTTTTGAGGGCTTTGCCTACATGACTTGAGTCTGGAACCGCCTCCCGCACGGTCCCCTTCCGGACCACGTTACATCGTATGAGCTCTAGTTTGGCCATCGTGCTGACCTTCGTCTCGCTTGCGTCTGGGGGTCCTTGGCTTTTGTGTGGTACACCAAGGACTAGCAGGGGTCAAAGGTCTCACCGCGGGGTCGCTTGTGTGCCTTTGTAGGCATCTCCCCGCGATCAAAGGCCTGACATTTTTGGGACCCTACCCGTCGTCGCATTGTTGAGTCACGTGACGCGCTCTTCTTTGAATCCCTCACCTACTGCGATCTGACGTTGATTACATCGCTGTCTGTCATGCACATCCCTACGTGTGAGGTTTCTCACTGGATGGGGGAGTCTTCGCCTGCAAGCACCCCTCGCAAGGCTGATGTGTCCGTTTGAGCTCCCTCCACTTCACGGTCTCTGGCTCTTGATGACCCAGCAATCATTGCTGTCGTTCCAGAGACCTCTCTAGCACCACCGGCTTCTACCCCGGTTCCCTCGCCGCCCTCAGGTACCCATGATCCTACACCCGTGCGTACTCCTGTGTCCGCCGACACTCCTGCCCCTGTGTGTGGCCTTGCCTCACCTGTCCCTACTGTCACACCGAGTCCCGTGTCTCCCACACACACATCTCCTCGCACTACATCACCAGCTCCCTTGCCTCAGCCCTCCCCGGCAGTGATTGTGCCCGTTCCTAAGCATGAGGTGCACCCCTCAAGCCCCGGTTACTCCCGTGCACCTGGCGGTCGTCTTCAACCATTGGACTCTGGAGCTCAACTAGCGTCCGGCCCTGCACCCAGGCACTGCACTTGTTGCGTCACGAGTGGTGACCCCGGCACAAAGGCCCTGGGCCTGTGTGTCCGCACTGAGCACACAGAGGTACACCCAGCGTGTCTCGTAGGGCACGATCTCGTCACTTGCGAGTTCCACATCGCTTGTGATACAGCAGCTGATCTTGTCGTCGTCAGACCTAGCATTGTAGCGTGCGCTCTTGCCACGCAAAGCTCTCCCACTTTGGCGCCTGACCCGGGTACACTGAGGGAAGCCCTCTCATCACACAATGTTAGCGCTTGGCGTGCTACCTGCGAGGACGAGCTTCGCACCATCCGACAGCACAGAGTTTACGAGCTATTCGACCTTCCACCTGGGACGAAGGCTATTCAGGTCAAGTGGGTCTTTCGCAAGAAAGTGAAGCCAGATGGCTCGCTGGAATGCCACAAGGCTCGCTTGGTCGTCAAGGGGTACTCTCAGATTGAGGGCATCGATTACATTGACACCTTCGCCCCTGTCGGCCGTATGACCTCAGCTCGAGCTCTGTTTGGTGTAATGGCTCAGCATGACTGGGAACTACACCAGATGGATGTGAACAATGCGTTCCTCCGTGGCTCTCTGGATGAGGAGATCTACGTGGCTCAGCCACCCGGCTTTGAGGATGGCGACAAGGTCTGGCGCTTGCGCAAGTCCTTGTACGACCTCAAGCAGTCTCCTTATTTTTGGAACCAGGAGATCACTCGCACTCTGACTAGTGTGGGATATGTACAGTGCGAGGCAGATCCCTCTCTCTTCACCTGCCGAACGCCTGAGCAGTTGACCTCCATCCTGGTCTATGTCGACGACCTTCTGATCGCATCTCCTTCACTGGAGGCCGTGAAGGAGGCCAAGGCTGTCCTACAGACTACCTACAGGATGAAGGACCTTGGTCTTGCAACGGTCTTTCTTGGCATGTAGATCGTACAAGACCGCGGACATCGTACTCTGCTGTTGCACCAGGCCCGATACGCACGTGTTGTGGGGGAGCGCTTCAGTGACCTCTTCGGCGCCGTACCGACGGCTTCTACACCTCTCAGACCCGACGGGCAAGATTCCTTGAAGGTGGACAATCCCACACAGCTGGGGGAGACAATGGATGTGACCTTGTACCTCCGTCCCATCGGATCTCTGATGTACCTGGCCACTACCACACGTCCGGACATCGCATTCGCCGTCAACCTCCTTGCCCAGTTTCGCAGGCTCCACGTACTAGAGCCCTTCATGCGGCTGTGCAAGTAGTGCGGTACGTGGTCTCCACACTGTACCTCGGACTCTGCTTTCGCCGGCAGTGCTCAGTGGTCCTTGACGGCTACACTGACAGCGACTGGGCCTAGAGCCCAGACGGACGCAGTTGCACTGGTTACGTGTTCCTGTTCGGTGGTACGTATGTGTCCTGGCGCAACGGGAAGCAAGGCTGCATTGCACGTAGCTAATCGGAGGCAGAGTATGTCGCTCTGAGTGCAGGGGCTGCTGAGGCGGTATGGCTGCAGCGCCTGTTCCTTGAGCTGGGTCAGTCAGTACCCGCCATTGTGCTTCGTTGCGACAACCAGAGTGCTCTTGCCATTGCGGAGAACTTTGGTGTCTTCCATGCTCGCACGAAGCACATTGCAGTGGAGCATCACTTTGTGCGGGACCTGGTGGAGCGACACGTGATCTCCGTCATTTGGGTTGGCACTGACATGCAGCGTGCTGACTTCTTGACGAAGGCACTAGCACGCGGTAAGTTCCTGGTGGCCATTCGTTCTGTCGGACTTCGTCCCTTGCCTGAGGGTGGTTGAGTGTGAGGTGTTGTGGTGGCCATTCGTTCTATTGTTGCACGCGTTGTTGTACTCGTTTCAGTGCTGCACGTGTATGGACATACGTAGGAACGGGAGTAGGCAAGACTGGGTCACATGTAGGAGCAGGGGTGCCGGCAGACACAGGTCATGGTGCAGGAGGAGGCGTGAGAGAAGAGGTACCTGCGGGGTGTGAAACAGCCTGTACAGGCGAGACCTCTGGGTCGACGGCAATGATAGCCGGATCATCAAGGGCTAGAGATCGAGAGGGGGCTCCAGCGGACACATCAGCCGGACGAGGGATGGTCGCTGGCGTAGAAGTCTCCCCCATCCGCCGAGGACCCTCACAGGAAGGGACATGGGCTACGGAGAGGGCTATGATCGAAGTCAGGTCACGATACGTGAGTGACTAAAAAAAAAGCGCATCACGGGACTCAATGACGCGACGGCGAGTGGGGTCCCAAAAACGCTTGGCCTTCGACCACGGGGAGATGCCAATGAAGGCACACAGGCGACCCCGAGGGGAGACCTTGGACGCCTGCTGGTCCTCGGTGTACCACACGGAGGCCAGGAATTCCCAGACGCGAGCGAGACGAAGGTCCGCACGGTGGCCAAACCAGAGCTCGTACGGTGTAACATGGTCCAGAAGTGGACCATGCGGGAGGCGGTTCCAGACCCAAGTCATGTAGGCGAAGCCCTCGATGGCGAAAGACTCCGGGAGACCGCACTCAGACCGCATGGCGCGAACCGCATCCTCCATGGTGCGGTTCCAGCGCTCACATACACCGTTCTACTATGGAGAAGCAGGAGCACAGACCTGGTGAAAAATCCCGTGCTCAACAAAGAAGGAGTCCATCTCGCCAAGGAACTCGCCTCCGCGATCCAAGTAAAAAGCATGTAGCGTATGGCGAGATCGACGCTCAGCCATCACAAGCCAGAGCTGAACCGCAAGGGTGATGTCACTCTTCTGACGTAGACTTTAGACCCAATGCATGCGGGTGAAGTCATCAGACAGTGTCAGAACATACCGGCCCCTCTCGGCCAGGGACTCGACCGAGAGAGGACCGAGAAGGTCCGAGTGGACCAACTCGAGAGGCCTAAGCGCTCGGGAACGCGAGTCAGGGTAGGTGCACCGGTGCATCTTCCCCTAAGCGTAGAAAAGAAAGTCGGTCTTGGCTGGCTTCTCGAAAGAAGCCACGTCGAGACCAAGAGCAGGCTGTGTCCGAATGAGCTTTGACACAGTGTCGGAGCCCACGTGACACAGACGACGATGAAGCAACCGCTGGAGTTCCGAGGGTAGAACACTAGTGACAAAACCGTGACCGGATGAGGAGGGAGAGCGAGGGGAGGAGGGTCGAGGGATACGATACAAATCATCTATGACTGAAGCACGCAAGACAATGCTACGGGTGTCAGTAGCAGTCACAGTCACTGAATCAGCGGTGTGCTCAACAAAGAGACCCATCAGAGTGCAGGCACGGACAGAAAGCAGGCTGAGCTCAAGATCGGGCACAAACAACACGCCAAAAAGATACAAGGGGCCAAACGGACCGTCGAAACATACAACCCCCACACCAAGGACTGGCAAGGACTGACCAGAGCCTGTACGAACAGAAGAGACAATCCTGACAGGACCAAGTACGATAAAGTCACTACGACGACACGTCATGTGATGGGTGGCCCCTGAATCGATGATCCAAGTGCCACTGGAGTCACGACGGGAGGACGTCACTGTACAACGAGCAATGGAACACTTGGCATCAGAGGGACGCTGAGCCGATAGTGGGGAGGAACGACGTACATCACGAAGATGAGACTCATCAATCCAGTCAGTGCAGTCAGGCCCATCATCATCACATGCTGATTGTGCTCCCCCACACGCGTCATCACGAGCCACGGGAACGGACGAACAAGCAGTCTGTGAACCACCCGACGATGACAACACACTCGCACCTCCCTGAAAGCGAAGCGCCAGAAGATGACGAAGCTCGGCGATGGTGTGATCGCGTGGGTACGGATCGCTGTAGCTCGCCAGTGAGGACGGAGGAACGGCTATAGTCGTGGCCGCCGCATGTCCCGAGGAGGGTGCGGGGGATAGGCCGGACGTGGAACAAAGAGCATGAGTAGCCTAAAGCCCACGGGTGATTTGCGCGCAGTCAAGCGGCTGCTCGCACTCGGTATAGTGATGGGCGCCTCCACAGTTGTAGCAGTGCACAGAATGGCCACTGCTACCACTGGATGATGACTGTTGCTGACCTAATCCACGCTTCCTATTCTTCTTCTTCCCCTGGGCGGCTGCTGCAACTCCCTATGTCTGCGTGGGTGTAGACGGGGTCGAAGAGGAGGAGGAAGATGAGGTGGTCATGGTGGAGGTGGATGAGGATGACTGTAGGAGAGAAGATGGTGGTGATGCGACGACTGCTGCAGCGAGGGAGGTCTCCTGATGCGCTACTACTGCCTCACAGGCTCAAGTCACCTGGAGGAAAAGCTGATGCGCCCAAGGAAGCAGCTGCACAGTGGCTGAGAAAGGCTCGAGGACAGCGTCGCTGTACCGTGTGAAGATGTTGGTGTACTCAAGGCGAACTCCGAGCATAATCGTCCGAAGCGCCCACAGCTGTGTGCCTCCTAAGGTCCCCAGATGCGTGTAGATACGCATAGCGCGTCGCCAGTAATCTGCTACAGACTCCGCAGGCCCATGACGAAGCGAATGGAATGCACGAATGTGTGACGCACGAGTGGCGTGCGTCTCTGCGGCCAGCAGGGATAACGCCAGATCCCAGCCTCCACGGGGATCGGCGCCGGTGCCTGTGCCAGCCTCGCCAAGGAAGGGACAGAAGTCGACGACAGTCTCGCGTGGCATGGCGTAGAGAAGTCCGCACATGGCCCGGGCTGTTGTCAGTGCCTGTGCTGGGTCTGTGGACTGGTACGAGCTGTGGTAGTAAGGCCACACTGCCTCAGATGTAGCCCACACCTGAAACAGGATCTCCCAGCAGTCGAAACCATCCTCGATGATGTACCGTGGAGGTGGTGCCTCAAAGTCCTTAGGTTGCCGCTCCGTGGGGAGAGCAACCGCAGGCTGAGGAGGACGAGAGATGGGAAAAACTCCTGGGAGAGGGTGATCGCCAGGGTAGTCAAGTGATGATCGTATCGGGGTAACCGGTGGAGGTCGGGTACCCGTCTGCAGCTGACAGAGGCGCTCCTGAAGAACTCGAATCTCGTGCTCCTTGGAATCATCCGTGATGCCTGGCATGAATGGCTCATCTTGTAGTGGCTTATCATCAAGGAGGTCAGCAGGTGGTGGGTCAGGTGGAGCGCCTGTCACGGGTGCCTGGACCGAATGCTGGGTGGAGACCGCAACTCCGGCAGCTCACTCAGAAATCCGCAGAGGGGCCGTGGACTGAGCGCGCAGAAGCTCAGTGAGCGTACGGATAGCGCCAGTCTGCTCTCTCTGGAGACGACGCATCTCATTCTGCTGGCTGCGCAGGTCCTCAATGGCCTGCGAGCGTGGACTCAGTACGCCAGACGAGGAGGAGGAGGGATCGCCTGGTCCCTTCTCCTTGCTGTCGGACAGGCTCATGTCGCCGCTCAGTATGGGGCGACGGATGAAGTTTGTCGGATTTCAAAAGCATCAGCGTTTCTCGAGGAGTTGAAAAGCTGGCAACAGTTGACTGTCCGACCAAAAATTTGACTAAGTATGGTGCTGACGTCAGCAAGTGGTTGTTGACGTCAGCACGACTGATGACATAAGCAAGCAGAATTGCTGACGTCGGCTTGTCTCCCTTTTTTCTTCTTCGCGAATCTGCGCGTGCGTGCAGTCGCTCCGCGGTGGCCGCGCGGACGTTGCGCGGAAGCTGCGTAGCAGCTTCCGCCCAGCTGCTGCTGTAGCTGCGCTGTCAGCTGCAGCAGCAGCTATGTAGCTGCGGATGCAGGGGTGGCAGCAGCGGCTGCGCTGCTGGTGCTGCTGCTGCACGCTGCGGCTGCTGCTCGCTGCCGCCGCCGTGTGCTACTGCTGCTGGCGCTGCCGCGCTGTTGCTACTGCTACTGCTGCTGCTGCTATGTTGTTGCCGTCGCGGCTGCCGCTGCTGCTGCTGCGTTGCTGTTGGCGCCGTTGCTGCTGCGCTGCTGCTGCCGCTGCTGCTGCGCTGCTGCTGCCGCTGCCTCTGCTGCTGCTGCTCTGCTGCTGCGGCTATGGGAGGGGCGGCTGCACTCACTGCAGCCGCCACGCACCTCGCGTGGCGGTGCACAACGTTGCTGCTGCCTCTGCTGCTGCGATCTCACGTGGTGGATGGGGCTGCGTATACGGCGACCGGCTGTCTCCAACAAGCCTCAGGAACTCTGCTGCAGCGGTGACTCTCACTTCTGCTGCTTTGTTGCGCATCTGCTGCGCAACTCAGTGAGAACTGTCTCACTGCTCTGATACCATGAGAAAATGCGTGGAAGTTTCCTAGGAACGCAGCCGCTAACTAGGCGTCAGTGCCTGATCAGACGGTGTGGACAGTCACAGGTCGTACACACTACAGTACGGGTTTGGCTAGGAGACACAAGGCAAAGTGTCAGAATGCTTCAATATAGCATATGCAGAGAGAAATGACAAATGACAGGACCAAGACATAAGTACCTGCCGCGGCGCACGGGGGGTGTCGCACGCGGCAGTCCAAGAGTTGTCCTAAAACCGGCCCAAAACCACTGTTTTGGCCGTAATTCTGCGCACACATGTCAGAATGCTACGCCGTCTGAACCTAGACGTGCATAATCAAAAAACGGACGCCACGATTGGTCACATGCATGCATCCATTGACAGACAGTGAGCATACAATACAAAAACATGCAAACATGCCTCATGGCCAGTCCGCCGAAAGACGCCTGCAAGATGTAGAAGACACAGCAGAGAGTCCCGGTGGCATCTGGGGCTCTGGCGCAATGGTCGGCCAGCTCCAAGTTGGTAGTCCACTGCCTGTCGTCGCGCCGGTGGCACCAGGGCCGCTCGCCTCAGGGATCTGCACGAGTATGGACACGGCCAAGTGGTCACAGTAAACTGTACTGGAACGGCACAAAGCATAACAAGACCTTGTACTGCCGCGTGCGACACCCGCCGTGCGCCGCGGCAAGTGCTTATGCCATGGACCTGTCATTTGTCATTTCTCTTTGCAAATGCTATTGAAGCAGTCAAACACTTTACTTTGTGTCCCTTAGCCAAATTCTTGCCGTTGCGTGCACGACCTGTGATTGTCGTCACTGTCTGATCAGGCACTGAGGCCTAGTCAAGTGGAGTGATGCTAGGAAGTTTCTTTGCATCTTTTCAGAGTTTTCTCGGTGGACTGGCTATTGAGCTTGATTTGCATGTTTTGCATTTTTTGTGCACTAATCGGTGCTGGACTTATGCGTGTGACCTGTCGTAGCGTCTGACTTGTGATCGTGCATCTGTAGGTTTGAGAGGGGGTAGCGTTCTGATTTGTGTGCGCAGAGTTACAGCTAAAACAATGTTTTTGGGCCGGTTTTAGGATAGACCTTGCACTGCGTCGTGCGACACATGTCGTGCGCCGCGGCAGGTATTTATGCTTGAGAAGATTCCAGGAAGCTTCCTAGCCTTTCTGCTTGCTAGCCTGACAGCAGAGGTGTGGCTGGTTGACACACAGGTCATGCAAGGGATAGCAAGGGTAGGGAGAGACACGTGCACTTGTATCTCAAGCTTCAACTGAAGTAAATGCAGAGAGAGATAACAAATGACAGGTCCACAGCATAAATAGCCGCCGTGGCTCACGGCGGGTGGCGCACACGGCGGTGCCTGTCAAACCTGAACCGGCCCAAAACCACTGTTTTGGCCATAATTCTGCGCACAAGCATCCAAACGGAGCGCCGTCTGATCCTACGGATGCACGACAAAAAGACAGACACAACGACTGGTCACACGCCTACGTCTGGGAACAGCCGGAGAGTGTAAGAAAACAAACATGTAAATCAGCCTGGCAGGGCTGTCCACCGAGGAAATCCCGAAGACCTCCAAACGTAGTCCGTGGGCGGTGGGAGCCCTGTGGTACACTGGGTAGGCTGCCAGGCTGCCTCCAGCGGGTGGAGCATCACCTCAGGGAACTCTGTGTCCAGCTGGGTCCGCCTTAAGGATCTGCACGAGCATGGACACGGCTGAGTGGTCACAACCAACTGTACAACTGTGTATGACTGACAACATCACAACAATGCTGTGGACTTGTCATTTGTTATCTCTCTCTGGCTGTGTTTATTAATGGAAGCATATTTGACACAGAGTCGTGTTGTCTAGCCAAACCCTTTCCGTTTCGCGTCCGACCTGTGTAGACGCCGCGAGTTGACTGAGCGCTGACGCCGAGTCAGTGGCAAGCGTTGTAGGAATCTTCCTAGAATGTGCACGGGAGCGTTCATCTGCTCATAAGGCTGAATAATCGGCTCACTAGATCGTCGAGCCCATGAGGAGGAATGATGGGCCTAAGCTCGTTCCCCTCTGATAAAAAAGTGCCACTTTGGTCATGATAGAGACATTTTTGGAGTTTTTCCACCTTGCCGTGTACAAAGAACTTATGACTTTCTACTGTAAAAGTTGAATCTAGCAAATACATATTTTCCTGTCCTTTTACTCCTAAATCTATATAAAAAGAAATCTCGACTTAACCTCAGATATCTCTTCAATCTCTGGAAAAGATATCCTTAAATTCATTCTCCTTCCTGATTTAAAGACACTCTAAGCCAGGTTCAACTACCTGTCTTCCTTGGTGCGAAGGTGGCCCCTCCGTTTCAGTCGGTCTGGACCCGGGGCTAAGAAAACGTTGGAGTGCATGACACCTTACAGACGTTGTTCGACATGTTTTAAATGGCGGGCTGGTTGACTTTCTTGCTGCGCGCCTCCGTTTGCCGGTCAAAAGCAGAAGACACGGGGCGGGTGTCAGAAGGGTGCCTCGTCTGTGTCTACGCGGCTCGCGTGGCCGCTGCAGATCGTCGTGTCCTTGTACCACGCGTTTTTTTTCGTTTTGTATGCCCTTTGCATTCTTCCCATACAGGAATGGCTAGATTGATAATTGTATTCTTCACCATCCGTGTTTCGCCCTCGACGTCGAATTGTCCCCTATATGAACCACATTTTATTCCTGTTTGACTTCAGTTGACGACATGAAAAGAGTCTGCATTCGCCCGTGGATCTGTGGTCCGTATCCATCGGCATAAGGATTACACTTCACGAGACTTGCCATTCAGTGCACAACAGGACGGTAGACGACTACCTCGAACAGCTCAGCCTGGTACCACGGCGAATGCAGATCGAAAGAGAGAGAGAGAGTCGAAATTCAGAAGTCGAGGACGGCTACGAGATGACCGCAAAGGTCATTTGGAGTGGTGACTGCCTCTGCCCCCCCGGTTTCTTCGATTAAAACTCCTCATTGACGGCCGATTGATTGGGTAGTAATCGACGTAGCGGTGATTATGTGGCTCGTTCCCTTTCTCTCGACTGAAGTTTCCTTTCGTCGTTTCCTGTGATTCGAGTATACGTTTCGAAAGTTCGGGTATCCAAAGTATATCTGCTGGCGATGTAGAGTCCGTATGTGGATGTTCAAGAAGCGGGTCCATGGAAAGAAAGGCCTAGATTTTGAGTCGGGAGTCCTGCTCTCCAGCTCATTTTGGCTGCTTCTGTAGGTGGACGGTCTCTCTCTCGGCTCAGACCACGACGGTCGACCGGCGGCGCCGGCTCTGTCGCTGAGCTTGGCTGGATGTCTTACTCGTAACGAACTTCGTTTGACCCTGGCGACGCTTCTCGCTGTCGACAACGGCGGCCCTGTGACAGGCACGGGCAAGCATGCACACTGATTGCTTTGTAGCGACGACTTAACGTGCACAGGATCGTGTCGAAGAAAAGCGAGCCCATTGGCAGCAAACCAAAACCGATGTTTGCATGTCGAACCCACTGCGATTGTTCCTCTGAAAGCCTCAACGGGATGTTTTTTTTTCCATGATATGAGCTTCTAACGAACCAGTGAACAGGGGCCGTTCCCCTTGCAATCAGCGAACATAGCAGCCACCACATTCCAGTTTCCGCGGACTCCATGAAGGCCCCTCGTCTGATGGTACAATGACGTCATCGAGAGCAAGATCTTCTGGACGANCCCATTCTTGTTGCGCATGTTCTTACTGCGCGTGCCATCTGCGGCGCATGCCGCAAAGCACCTCCTGCCGCTGCTGGTGCTGCTTTCTGTCGCACGCAGAGCACATTTTGCTCCTCCACACCTTCGCTCGTGTGGCTCCCATGCGACCGTTGCATGGCGTGCCATGGCTGCGCCGTCCCATCCATTTGCCGTTGCGAGCTTGTGATGCTCTTGCCGATAAGAGCGCAGCGCGCCGCACGTTGATGTGACACACCGCGGCCGCTGGGGTAAGGCCACTGTCTTTGACCACATCGCCTTCGAGGCCTGCATGAGCGGGAAACCCAGAGCGATTCTCCGCCGACTTGTCCACAAACCGCGAAAATCGTTGAGCTGTGGAGCACCGGGACAAGTGGACCACGACTCATGCCCGAGCCGCGCTGACTATGCAATATTGCCTCTCAGAATTCCTCAGTTGATTTCCCCCTTCTCACTGTTCAACAGGTTGGATGATTTTCGTCGTCCGTCTCTCATCGGCTCAGCCTGCAGAACCGCATCAGTCCGGGCAATAACGCTACGCAACAATTGGTGATGGCTGAGCTGACGGGTCAATTCGACGAAGTGGTTGCCTTGGAGTGCGGAATACCAAGCCGCTGAGCTGCTGAGGAAGGGAGAGCCTGTGGCCTGGGTTGCTAGGCGGTTGGCCGTGAAACGGTACGAGGCAGACGGCAGGCCAGTGTGGCTTCTGCTGAGCAGGCGTGGAACGACCAATGCGTGTCCACCGCGGCTGCACAAGAGACGAGAGCTGGGGAGTAAGGGGCCCAAGTCTTTGATGGTCTTGTCCATCTGGCATTACGAAGTCCGGTGTACAGTTCGGTAACTAGGTGCATCCCTCCGGCGCAGTTGTGCGGGTCAAGACCTGGTCAAAGGCCGCTGCCGGCGTAATTGGTGTCGGGAATGGTAGTGGACGCAGAATAGCAACCAACCTACTAATTATCTGAACGATA
>SZWC01002981.1:150476-173274 GCA_023375785.1 Penium margaritaceum | reverse complement strand
CCCCCCGTCGGAGGCCCACAGAGATTGCTGAAAGACACTCCACCGTACACTCACCTCGGGAAACTACCCGTCGATTGACGAAGGGAGAGGAAGCAAACGGTACACGGTTGTGTCTTGCTGCTTCGCGAAACAGAAGATGCGGTGGAAATCCGTGGTCGTTGATTACACCAGGTGTGGTCGTTTGTCGTGCAGGAGGAGATGATGACAACGGGGGGCGGGGTGGCACGTCAGAAAGGACGGTCCTGACTCGGCTGACGCATCTCACAGGCTGACTTGGCAGCAACATTTGGAGATATTTCGTGTGCTACAAAGTGCAGGGCAAATCGAAAGCACAACATTCTAAACAAAGCAGACCCATGAGCGTACATTTCCAACTGCCTGCAACAGTACTCAAACCTGCGTTTCTAAAGCACAATGGAAAACTTCTGTGAGTTCCATTTTGCCAGAAAGATCAAGGATTCTTCTACTACAGTTCAAATCAAAATCAATTTTCCGTCACCCGTTGATCAAAGAGGATGATTCCATTTCCCAGCAATGGTAATGTAACTACAAAGAATTTTGTCTTGCATGACGAGGGGTAAACAATAATGAATGTTTCTCCTTCCATAAAATCATGAAAGAATGAATGTTCAATTCTATTATGATATTCTTGCACCCAACTATGGATCCAATATAAAAAGACAGGGCGAATTGGCTAAGAAATTGTTTCAGGATTGATGCCGAGGGCCAAATCTTTAACAAAATGTGTTTTCACAAATAACGTACAAGACAGCCTATTGTAATCATTCTTCTATTGCACTAAGTTGCCTGATCCATTCTAAAACCAAGACAAGCCATTAGAGAAAGATTTGACCCATATTTGCGATGATAGCTTATGCTTTCCTCTTCATAAGCTTCTAAAAACAAAGAAAACGGGTAACATATTCTTCTACTTTTATTTTTAAGAAAGAAACAATGGAAATAAAGGGAAAAATGATAGTAAAATTAAGAATGAAGCAAGGATAAAACTATGATAAGCATGGCAACAGTTATAAAACACGCAAAGAGTTCCTCCTGATGATAGGGAAGGTCATTCGAATTGAATGGAATGTTGATGATGAAAAACTTTGGGCTTGTTTGAGCACTTAGATATGAATTCCTATCAATATGCTACAGATTTTGTGTGAAAGCCAAAAATTTTGCTGACCTAACCTCTTTGTGTTGTTGTGCGCTGTGCAAAAAGAGAGGAATCCCACAATGAAGAAATAACACATCCTGTGTTAGTGTTAGCAAAACGTTGACCGCAGGTAAACAACCCACTCCAAAATTTTAACTAGTCATCTCCATCCCCTAAATTACCACCTTCAATTCTCGCTCCCCTTTGCTACCTAAATGTGCTATACACCTTTAGCCTCTTCCTAAAAGTGTGATTGAAAACCAAACTGATCACAATGGGAGAGCAAATATAGTTTTCAATATAGGTGAAACAAGGATTAAAGCAATGGCCTTTAATTTCACGTAGCAATGTTCAAATAAACAGAAACTTTTGTTGATAAAGTGAGGTCAAAATGGCAAGGTGTAAACTTTTGTCATTTTTTCAAGGAAAAGGCTGTCGATGGGACCACTTTAAGACAAGAGAATTCCTCAAACGGTGAGACAAAAACACAAAAAATCGATTTTAATGTAATTTTTAAAGCTTAAGCAAAGTTCACTTGACATGGATGTGATATGTAGAAAATCAATGTGGCATTCGTCCTTGGATAACAATTTTGCTTCCCCATTGGTTTTCCTAGACGTGGAAAACTTCTCTTTATAGGATTTTGGTGCTACACACTTTGAAACAAATCTGTTGTTATGATTAAAGAGGAACAACCCAAAAGGACAAGTAATATGTGTCATTAGCTACCATCCTCATCTATACCATTAAAAATGGTAAATTGTTAAGTATGGGAAACCATTCCAAATCCATCTTTTCAATTTATAAATGTTTTTTTTTCATTATTCAAACACAAAATAAAAGGTGCCACATGGATTAAGTCTAGTATTTGAACAAATATTGATTCAAATTTCGAGCTCAGACCTTTTGTTTCATGTTTTTAAAGCCATTTTTATCGTGAATGAAATTGAAAAAAACGACAAGGGTAGAAGATATAAAGATTTACTTAGGGGCCTTGGATTCCTGTTCGTACAAGAAGAAGGTGTTTAACTTTTCAAAACAACCATTTGAGAAGGTGCTTTCCACATTTCTTTTCTTTAACCTACAATTCACGCTAAATGCATCATGTTATACTTTTTACATGTAATAACCAAGAATGCTTCATTTCCATCATAAGACAAAGGTGATTTCACAATAATGCCTTTCAGTTCTAAGTTTTTTTTGCTTTGGATAGAACCTTCAAAGTATTGATTTTAAACTCAATTTGCACGATTGTGAAGTTTTGAGTAAATTGGAAAGGATACTTAGCAGACTAAGTTGAAATCATTGCAATTGAGGGTCTCCAAATCTAAATCCATCAAGTCCATTCGCAAATAGGCCATGGACCCCTCTTCGAGCCACATGGCACCCAGTATGTGCTAGAATCCCCCTGTTAGGAGTGAGTCACCCTCGGCATCCACATGTTGAACTTGAGTCCCAACGCTTTGATACAAATGCACCACATTGGAAGGGAACATTGGTTGATTGGGCCAA
Source organism: Penium margaritaceum (assembly GCA_023375785.1). Taxonomy (NCBI): domain Eukaryota; kingdom Viridiplantae; phylum Streptophyta; class Zygnematophyceae; order Desmidiales; family Peniaceae; genus Penium; species Penium margaritaceum. The sequence goes on along the minus strand of SZWC01002981.1, from coordinate 170,606 downwards.
AACCATGATGCTTTTGGGTGTCTAGCCTTTAAGTTATCTTGTTCAACTAGTGAGAGGTTATGGAACTTGCCAAGTATATTTAGCACATGCCATACATTTTAGGTTGAAATTGTTAGGGTTGCCTAGTTCAACCCCACTCTTGATGAGGACTACCACTATCTAAAACTTGTAGCTAGATGATGCTATGTTGCTATCTTGTTGTTAGGTGAGGCCTTTCTTGGGATCGTCATCACATTCAATGTCCTTGTGAAGGCATAAAATCTCACATACATGGCTATAAAAATCAAGCATGGAAAAATGTTGAGTAAAAATGAAGAATGGTGGTATGCGTTCTCCCTTAGGGGTTTTGACACGCTATTGACACTGAGGAAAAATTCATTGCGAATGAATGAGTCTGCCATTGACATTTGCCACCTACTCTTTATTGTAAGAAACCTAACATAAGGGGTGGTGAATGTGTTAATGTTTTTCTCGTGGTTGCATATGTTCCAGAATTTATGATTTGATGTTTATCCTAGTTGCAATAATTCTAGCATTAATTGTTATGGGAGCTACCGGTCGAGTGGTGATAACGTCATCATATTAATGTCAAATGCATTTCTTGATTCACCCATTGTATTTTACGTGAAAAACCTTACAAAATCAACCCAAAACTGGGTAATTTTGTGTAGGGATGAGAATGATACGATCGTACAAAGGTGGGAGACGCACCTACACAAAAGAGGAGACCTACAAGTTTGACTTGGAGGACTTTAGAGTGACATTCTCGTCCACAATAGCCAAAGCGCAACGGGATGGATGCTTAACCAATGAGGCAAGGTTCATAAGGCTCCATGGTTGCTTTTGAAAGGCGGTTGGAGCAGCATTTGTAAGCAAGGGCGTTTCGGGCTGTTGTGATCCTCAATGGCGATGTTACAAGCGACAAACACGCATGGAGCACTGAAGCGATAAGATCCTAGCCGTTTATCCATAGATTCATGTGTTCTTTGGTGATTTAGAACGCTTAAGATGCATACTACATAATTCACATGTCATTTGCATGATTGTGCCTTAGTAGAGGGCTTCGGACTACGAAGGGTCTCTTGGTTGACTCACAACGACTCACACATAAGGAAGCCTAGGGGTTGTTCTAGGCATGCCAATCTTACTCAAAGATTCTATGTTTTGTCTTGTACCAATTTATCAAGTCTAATGATTCATTCATTTCCTAACTCCCCTTATGTTCCAAGTATTGCCTAGCACATGTCCATTCAATCATACAATTCTTCCCCAACTCACCTTGGTGCAAACGACAATGGGAGAGTCTCACAGTAAGAACCTTGGTCACTAGCAGCGGTCTTGCTTCTAGGAATGGGTCATGCAGCATTTCAATGGTCTGCCCACACATCAAGGAGTTGATGGAGGAGATCGATTGTGCTCCTGACAAGTTGTTTAAAGAGAACCAGCAATAGTGTGCAGAGGTTGAGGCAAGGTACGTCGGCTGAGGAAGCAGTCCATTAGGGGGTGTTGCATTGGCATTTACAAATACTGTTTGGCGGCCCAAGTTAAAGGAGCCAAAGTTCTAAACTAGCAAGGGTAGTGATGAGGAGTGGCTCTTCATGGTGAACTCGTACTTCATGCTGTTGGGCATTCGCATGGAAGAAGATGCCACGAGACCAGAGTATGTACCTACGCTAGTCTAGGGAATGGTGCTATAGTGTTGGTTGGCATTGTGCAAGTGGAACACGACTAGGTTGCCGGATGGGTAGGGGTCCGGGAAATGACTTTGAAAAATTTTCACTCTACCCTTGGGGTGGGATGTGCAGCTTGGTGTACAGGAGTTAACAGAGAATGAAAAGACATGGGGGCAGTTAGATATGATGCTCCATATACGTTTTGACCTCCTCATTGGTAGGCGAGTCATTCATGACAAGATTAAACACGTCAAGCAAGGCGGATTGGTTCAAGACTAAACTATATGCTTCATGGATTTGGCAGCTAAGATCGAGGATCTCTTGGACGGAGAAGCATACAAATGCAACCATGATGGTCAGAAGTCTTACGTCTAGTGTGAACTTGAACTGATGAGGCTGTAGAGTTTTGCTAATTTAGTCTTGACGACTAGCACATCGAGGTAGCTAGCTACAATGCGTGTCTAACAAGTTATGCAAGAGAACCACGGGTGGAGTAGCCACGTCAAGTTGTGCTTGTGGCGGTGGATGTAATCCAAGTTGGGCAGCGAGGCGTAGGCTAGTAGCAAGGACCAAGAGAGGGAGATACTAGATTTGTGGGAAAGAGGCTCATTGGAAGCGAAACTACCCCAAGCGCCAGGCATAGCAAGGAAACAGGCAGCAGTAGTTAGGTGGGGGCAACCTGCGATTGTAGGTCTTTTGTCAAAAAGAGACAACACAAGCCATGAAAGGCTGTTGCTAATTCAAGAGATGCATAAAATGCTGTTGCATAATGAAGTTCAGACCTAAAAAATGACTTACATCATCCTAGAGCTGGTTGTTGAATTTCTAAAGGGCAGTTCCAAGGGTTGGAGGAAGCCACATGGTCTGCTAGATGATGATGCAAGCCATAACTACCTCAACAACTAATTGGCAATAATATTGGATCTTGTACAACTGGGGACGTGGGCAAAGGCACAACATGTGTTTGAAGGGGTTGAGTGCGACAAGGAACTTCTGAAGCACAATGTCCACATGGATGTGTTCGTGTGTAACATGGAGTTCCACACTTTCTTCATGGATGATTAATACAGCTTGATGGGCTGAGATTAGCTGCACGTCCCGCATCTACAGGTGGGTAGGAGGTGAAACTGGTTTGTTGTGAAGGTAAAGAAGAAAAATCTCAATTTTCTATCGTGGCTGGGTGAGGGAAAGATTTTGGATGTCGCAAAAGCGGGGAATTAGGTATGCGTCATGAACTTGTAGTAGTTGAAGTGGTTTGATTACAAGGGTGACAAGGTTTACTTGGCATGGGTACGTCCATAAGAAGCAACAAAGTAGCAGATTGTAATAGTGGAAGTAGTAGATGGGCAGCCGGTGGAAGGCAAAGGAGCTCAAGGTTTGCCTCACGGTGTTAAGGAGGTGCTCAAAGAGTTTCACGTGGTTTTTTTAGAAGAGTTACCCAAGGGCTATTGCCATGATTGGACATCAACCACAAGATCAAGGTGGTGATAAGGGCGTCACCGATGATGGAGTCTTACAATTACATGAGTGACACATGCTTGTAGAGCATAAGAAGTAGTTTGGGGAGTTGGTGGACCATAGCCTCATTTGCATGTCACTGTCTCCATATGTGGCACCGGTGCCAGTTCTTATGAAGAAGTCATGAGAGTTGTGGACTACGAGGTGGAGAACAACATCATGGTGAAGAATTGCAACCAATTACCACAGATAAAGGAGTTGTTTGACATGTTGCAAGGTGCGAGTGACCTCAGCAAAGTGGAACTAAGGTCAGGGTACCACCACATTTATTTGTAGAGGAGGATATGAAAAAAACCAGTTTAGGATGTGCTATAAACACTTTGAGTATCTCGTGATGCCCTTTGAGCTAATGAATATTCTAGCTACGTTCATGGCATTTATGAACCTGGTATTGCACCCCTTCTAGGACCAATGTTTTTTTGTCTTTCTTTATGAAATCCTTGTCTACTCATGGAAGATGGAGGAGCACCAAAAGCACCTTTGGACGGTGATGGAAATGTTGAGAAAAAAGTAAACGTTTCCATGACTCAGCAAGAGTGAATTTGCCAAGTGGGAAAGGGATTTGCATGGATCAAAACAAAGTGAAAGCAATGAAGGAGTGGCTAGAGCTAGCATGCTTGCATGACATGTAGGTTTCTTTTGGGCGTTAGGAACTACTATCTGGGTTTTTTCTCGAAGGCATCTGGCAATTGGAGCACCCTTGATAGACTTGCTCAAGAAGGGTTGCCAAAGGTTGTAGGGTTTGAATTATGGACAAAACTTTGGTGTTATCAAGGATGCCATGTTTGAGGCACTAAAATTGGTGCATTTGGACACAAGTATGGAGTACGTGTTGGAATGGACGGAAGCGACTATGCGATCGGCAAGGTGTTGAAATAGGACCAAGGGAAGAGGTTGCAATCCATTATGTACTAGTTTAAGGAGCTAAAGGGGGCTGAGCTTAACTACGTGATCCACGTGAAGGAGATGCTCGCGAAGGTCCATGAATTCAAGCACTGGAGGTGCAACCTTGAGGTGCGGTTCTGTGTGGTGCATATGGACCAAAATGAGCTTATGTACATCACGTTGCAGCCAAACTTGTGTTGTCATCAAGCACGGTGGATAAATTTGTTGAAGGGCAGCTTGGATTATGGGATTCAAACAAAACTAGGGAGTATCACCTATTTGAACCAACTTTTGTGTGGGTTAGACTTGGGCATGCATGCAATCATGAAACTGGTGTGATCCCCAATCATTCGTACCGTGTTTGCTCATGAGAATGCAGAGGACCAGGAATTCACCAGGAGTACAGTGAAGGGGTGCAAGCGAGATGGGTATTTTGAGCAGCGTGAGAAGGGCAACCACATCATGGTTCTGTGAAGTTAGTTGCTACGGCAAGAGCACTTGGAGAAAAAGAGCAACTTGCACTATGGTGGTCATGTCGGCCATGACAAGACCTTTAAGACGCTTGTGTGCCATTGTTGGTGGAAGAAGATGGGAGTAGATTACAAGGAGTACGTGATAAACTATGCCAGGTAAAAATAAATCAAGTAAAAAAGGGCACGAGTGTCAGGAGAGCTACAGCCACTTCTAGTGTCGGAGGGCTCATGGAAGAACATCTCACTAAATCTCGTGCAGTGTCTTCCACTGGGTGCTATGGGCAACACCATGGTATTGGTGGTGGTGAACCAGTTCAGCATAATGGTGCACTTCATTCCATGTTCGATGAAGGTAATGGTAGCGGGGACGCCTCAACTCCTTTTGCAACATGTCATCACATTTCACTGGGTGCCAAAGTTCACGGTCTTGGATTGCGACCCGAGCTTTATTGCCTTGTTTTAGGAGGAAATCTTCAAGAAGCTGGTCACCCATGTGGCTCTTTCATAGTTATCATCCCTAAATGGATGGCCAAACGGAATGCTCCTACCAGACCACAGAGAAGTTGTTGAAGGGGATCTTGGAGATGGATGAGAAGGGATGGGAATGCAAGCTCCCAGTTGCTGAGTTTGCCTACAAATTACTAGTACACATCTCTATTGGAGGGTCTCCCTTTGAGGTAGTGTATGGGGTGCATCCTGGTTTTCTCTTAGACATGATACTAGGATTAGACCTACATGTTGTGTTGTAGTTTGACAGTGACTTCACGGAGGTCTGGTGGGGCGTATGAGATGCACTTCACAAGGCGCAACAATAGAAGAAGTGCCAAGAAGACAAGCAATGATTAGCAGCAGAATTCTTATTGCAATGAAGGAAATTACTAAGCTCACCAAACCTAGAGCTAGTGGGGGTGAGTAGCGATAAGTTTAAGCCTTGTTGGGTGGGCTCTTTGTTTGTCAAGGAGAAGCAGTTCGTGCTGAGTTATGAATTGGAGCAGTTGAACCACTACACCATCCATCCTATGCTCCACGCTTCTCTTCTTAAGGCGTGTAAGGAGATAGATGCACGGTTCGTAGTGCGGACACTGGCTCCTCTACCTGTTTTGGTGAAGGGTTAAGATGAGAGTGTGGTGGAAAAGATTCACAAGCACAGTTGAAACGACAACGAGTGGTAGTATCTGGTGCAATGGTTTGGCTATGGGCTTGAGCACAATTGCAGGATCCCCAAAGCCATCTTCCACAGGGCGGTATAGTGAATAGGACCATTGGGCGCTCCAAGTCCACACCATGATGTTGCATCATTGAAGGGGGGATTATGTTATAGGAGCCGCCATTTGAGGTGGTGATGTTGTCATCATGATGATGTCAAACACATTTTTTGATGCTCCCATTGCATTATACATGAAAAAGTTTACAAAATTCACTCGAGCGCCAAAAAGTTTAGTATAAGGATGAGAAAGATATAGCCATGCAAAGGTGGGAGATGCACCTCCAAAGAACAGGAGACCTAGCGGTTCCACCTTGAGCACGGCAGATGAAAATTCTTTCCCACTTGAGCAAACGCACCCCAGCGATTGATGCTTAGCCAATCAGGCAAAGGTCATTGGGGTCCATGAGCGCTTCCAGTTGGCTGTTGTACCTACATTCGCATGTAAGGGCGCTTTGGGAGGCCTTGACCCCGCTATTGGTGCTCTGAACAGTAATCATTTGTGGAGTAACCGAACCTCCATGACCTAGCCATTTACCCACGGATTGAGGCGTTCTTTGGTATATTGAAAATCTTGCAATGCTTACTACATGATGCACGTGCTATTTGCATCATTCTACCTCAAGAGAGGGCTTTGGAGCGTCAAGGGACTCTCGATAAACTCATAAGGGCTGGTACAGGAGGAAGCCTAAAGGTTGTTCTAGGCAGGTCAATGTTACCCAAAGACTGTATACATTGCCTTGTGCTAATTCATCAATTCTAAGGATTTATTCCTTGCCAAGAAATCCCTCAGATTCAAGTTTTGTTTTTGCACACGTCCATTTGACCCGAGATGTCTTTCAAAGTGCATCTTCTGCAAATGCCACGAAGAAAGCTGCAAGGGGGGATTTTGGTCACTAGTAGCGGTTTTGCTACTAAGAAAGGGTTGTGTGGCGTCTCAAGGGATGACTTACACACCAAGGGATTGAGGGTTTGGAGGTTTATCCCAAGGGCTTGGCGTGTGACCGTCACGCCGGGCGCCCCCCGATTCTCATTACTTGTTGATACATTAGGATCTAGGCCAATTCTATGTAAGGTATCCTTAACATGGAGAACAAACACAAACTTCACCATTGGATAGTATCATTGTTCACTAGTCTTTAGATTGGTATATGCGATACTGGATTGCAAAGATTATATGTCCTTAGATATCTCAGCCTTGGTCATAGGCATGAAATTGCATACATCAATGATAACATTGTTTGCATTGATATGAGTTTGTGAACGTATGAAAAATAGGTATGCATGAAGGAAATCCAACCACATTTCTTTTACTCATTGTCTTTGAGCATGTGATGCCCAAACCTTTGCTCACCCTCCCAATTTGCTTTTTGTACATAGGAAATGAATGAATAGAAGCATGTAATGTTGCATAAAAGACATACCAAAATGAAATTGTATGGTTACATTTCAGTTTCTTCAATATTGAATAAAGCACATTGGTTAACCTCTACTATTAACCTTTGAATACAATGAAAAATACATTTACTAAATATAGTTTCATGGTTTGGAGGGGCTCTTGCATGTGTCAAACCTCACTTCTGATTCCCTCCATCCTTCCCCACAAAAACATATATGACAAGTTTATTTCTCAACTATCATAACAAATCATGGAACATGGAAGAAAAATTTTTCCTCAACAAGATTTTTAATGGTTTAATCCTCGAGATTGGCGGTTCAAAATCCGTGGCAAGAATCTGTATAGGTATGGAATCCATGCAGTAATTTTTTAACTTAAATTCTTTTAGCACATAAAAACTCCATTGTGACCCAGAAGGGATTCTCTCATGATAACATGTATACCAATTAATTATTAAATATCAATGTGATCAATTGATATCACTTATTTATTGAAGTTTTCTTATCAAGTTTAAAAGAGTGGAGGATTAAGTTTCATTTTCATACATAAAGCTAGTTGGATCACAAGTAAAACATTCATGCATTATTGATTCATCCATATTTTTAGAATTGTGCCTGTGTTAAATTTAATCAAGTTATTTTGAACTTGATCTTAGTGCTTTAAGGATATTTGTGCATATTTGCATGCACACTTATGAACATTTACTATTGATATGTTGAAAACTTTGAATGCTTAAATTTCTTTCGATTGAAGTGATGTCTCCATCCAAACGGTTTGCTCTTAAGCTCTAGCTTTAACAAGAATAAGAAACGTTTAAGCTAGATGCCAAAAACCTACAAGTGGATATCAAATATTGCTATAAAAAAACGTTGAAATTCATTTCCTAGCAAGTTCCAATCATTCAATTGTTCGTTTTGTGCAGTTTATTTTGTCCTTCTTTTGGCTCAATCCGAGTTCCTGCAAATTCCATCCAACCTTTAGAAAACACGCTATAGTATACATGTTTTGGCCCGGTACACAATGACCTTTATCCATGACCATGTGAATTCTCTCACCATTTCCCTCTTCTGAATGTCATGGCTTCATGTTCGGAAATGGATAATGATACATAATAATGGAAGAATAAATTTAGATAACATGTAAAGAAAAATATGGTAATTGACTGTCTCTGTTCACATATTTCACAAATCACCAAGATTTCAAGGGTGTAAAATATTTCATCAAGTTTTTCCCCTCTTTTAGGTATTCGTTTTAAATATAAAACCATGTTATAAAACTCTGTTACAAAACTCTGTTATTTTTTAATTGATAGGTGAATAATTAGAGATACACTAATCAATTCCATCAAAAAATGAAAAGTTTCAACCAAATCAAAATGCTTCACTAATAGAACTTCTCTCTAGTCTACTAGTAATACTTAGAGCAACACCTTCCAAAATAATTTTTGAAGTATTTAAAAACTTTAGGCAAGTTTTAACATAATTAAACATAAATAAATACACAAAGGGCTACATTAATGTTCAATCCTAGGCAAAAAGGGCCTTGAATAAAACTACAGTTAGAGAGTTGTTATGAAACATCCATCATCTCCGTTTGTTTCTACATAGGTCCGATCCATGTGGCATGTCTGTTCATTTTTTAGGAGCCTGCAGTGACGAAGTCACCGCGTGCTCTGATGCAGCAAGGGGGTCTTGCTGCTCTCCAGGATCTCTGTGCCCTGGAAGCAAAACTTGTACTCCAATGTGCGGAAGCGAAAGACTTGGATTGAAACTTGTATTTAAAAACGACTATCAAGTACAAGTATGGTACAAGGAAACAGCGGCGGAACACAGCTCAACTTAGTGCTCTGACACAACCTGCCCCATCCGAGGGCGCAACACCTTGCTAGGCCGTCAAGGCTGTCATTGTAAGGGTCTCAGCACGATCACTATACTTTCAGGTGAAATGGCCTCGAGGTTGTCAATGTAGCCTCCTCTCAGCGCTGGCAGCCACTGCCAAACGTACTAGGTTGTCAGAGGTCTTCTAACCCTCCTAGCCAAGCTGGCAGAGTGCTGCCAGGCTTATTGGGCTAATAGAGGGGAACTCCAAGAAAGTCCTTCCAGACTTGATCAGCACTCTACACGCAAAGTTGACGTTAGATAGTAACTCCGGGCTCAATGCCTAGACACAACTCCTAGCACAGAGATGAGCAACATCCACAGAGGCAGCCGTAGCAAGGCTGCTCTCCAATCTTGGGCACATTCTGGCCACCTCCTCTAGGTAGTCAGGCCTTCAGGTAGTCAGGGGCGTCCATCGACCCAGGCTGGCAGAAGGTCACCGAGCTCACGTGGGTCTTCAGGTGAGAGAGCGTCTCGAGAGTCTTGGTATGAGGCGTTGTCTGGCAAAGGAGAACTGCTGGTGCAAGTGTTGAGTTGTTGTATAGATTTGTTGTAGTTTTTGCTGGAGTTACTAGACAGACTGAGTCTAGTCTGCTTTTATACTGGGATCCTGGGAAGTTGACCAGCTGCCATGTGCCTTGAGAGACTTCCTGCTTCAAGGTCGTAGCTTCCTCCTTGACGAATCTTCCAAGACCAAGGCACGCAACTTCCTCCTCAAGGAAGCTTCCTGAATGATGGCATCTTGGCCGTGGTCTCAACTGTTGATTCGTGCATGTTGCCGCTGACGTAGGGTGGTCCCCACTCTTGGCTCTGCATGCACCTGCTGAGTCTTGCATGTAGTAGCTGATGCAGGTGTTGAGTCGTGCATGTGGTAATTTATACAATGATGAGTCGTGCATGCACCACCTAATGCGGAATGGTCCTTGCTCCAAAGCCCTGCTTGCATGTGGTGATGGAAGTTGTCCAAGTAGTCCAGTCAAGTGTAGCCCCACCCTGACTGGTTTTGTCCAAGTATCCAACAGTGCTTGCTTGAAGTGCGCAGCTGTTGACCAAGCTGGGCGAAAAGGCATGCACAACCCTACTCTGTATGTAGCAATCAAAGATCCACGCTCCTTTCCCCCCCTTTGGAGCTGGATGCCAGAATTAAATCTGGCCTATACATAAAAAATTCTTGGTTGAGCCGCACTCGGGTATTTACGGATGAACATTCGTAACATCACTTACAGACCTCCGAGTATTGATCTAAGTGTGCCATGTCGCAACTGTCGCTCAGCGAAGTTATCCCTCACTCTAAAAATGTCAACGTCAAATAGTAAAGTTTTTATGTTTATAAAATGATTTCCCTTAATAAGACCATCATTTGAGGAGAAGGTGCAGCTTATCCTAAAGGTGTGGCTTATCATAAAGTGTGAACTCTGGCAAAAAATTGCTTTTCTTCCTTAGATTACACGATTTGAACTCTTCTTTTTGGTTTCATGGTTAGCATTATAAAGCCAGCTCTTCCATGAGGGAAAATTTTTTTAATTGGACACGTGCGTTAGATATAAACATGGATGGATAAAGGCAATTGCTGATTTCATTTTCGAATAAAACATCAATTTTTCAATGTTTGGACCAAACACAAGGTGGAGATTTTTTGTCCATGTTTTTTCTTTGAAACATCTTAGCTTGGTGTGTATGCTTACATGATGTCAGAAATTCATAAAAAATCAAGTTTTTAAAGATGCAATGAAACATTGCCTTACTACAATATGATGTAAACAAAAAATCATTGTCAGAAATGTTTTTAGTGTTGCTGCATTCATAAGGGCATGTAATGATGCTTTGAACCAGCCGGAGGTATGTCTCAACCCTGGTTTGAGAGCTATTGGTTTTTAGAGGTTCTTTTTGTAGTCAAGTGGTAGTAAGCGTATGAGTCGGGAATGATATGGTTTAGCCACGGTTCTTTGCAATAATTGAACTCCCAACACTACCCTTGATTCCATGAATATTAGAAAACAATGCTTCAAATCACCCGTTTGTACATTTGATGTTAGAAAACCAAACAAAAATGTCAGATGCCATATGGAGGCTTCAAATGTTATAAAAACTGTAAGAAAAATGGGTTTGGAGCACAAAACATGTCAAATTGTATGTTAACATAAACGTTATGATTGAGAATTATTTACATACACTTAATTTCATTATTTACCTTATTTTGTTTTAAATTAAAAACCCTAAAGTGTTGAAACATTTTTGGTACTACGATTCATGTAAAGGAAGGTCATTAGTGGAAAAGATTATGAAATTTGGATGAAGGTTCTCTAAAACCTTCTCACTCATAGAAAAGTGTTTGCTCAAAATATGTTGAGTGCATGTTTTTTAGATGATTCAAAATAACTAAAACAAGGTCTCATACATATAGCCCTTATTACAGAAGACTTCACAATGCATTTTTGAATTATTATGAAATGTTTTAAACCGCACACTTATTTAGCTGAATGTTGAACACAACAAAACGCTATAAGAAAAACCTTAAATACACTTTTCATTTGAGAAGTGACCATGTCACTCGCATTCACAAACAAAAGTGTCAAAAATTATGCCTAAACCACGAGGTCAGAAATATGCATTATGAAAACTCCATTTCTTGGATGGAAATAGAATTTAAGATCTTGATATCATAAGATGGCTTCCCTTAATTGCCTGAATAATTCAAGAAAAGGTTTGATTTGTATGAGCATTATGATCAGAGATGGATACATCATTTTGCACAAAATACTTGATTCAAACGCTATTGAATCTCAAGGTCATGTTGAGACAAAATACAATATTTCATTTAGGACATAGTTTTGTTGATGTACATCTGTGAAGTAAAGACACTTTGTTTCTGTAATATGATTGCATCTCCTAGTATGCCTCTAATGGAAGTGATGCTTTCTACAATTGATGGATTTAAGGCACACACAGATTATATTCTTAATGGAGTACATAATGCATGTAATACATATTCGCTTTTTTCACCCCAATAGAAAATGCTGAGTAGGAGTTGTTGACGTGCCATGACCTTGATATGCTTAGCTTAACATGTACATGTTATGAAGTATATATTGCGGAAGCTTGTTTTTGTTGTTTTGAATAAGATTCTATTGTGAAAACATAGAAGTAAATGTAGAGTAGTAGTATACACTGGTATCAGACTATCATATGTATTCCACAAAGCTATAACTTTGTTCCTGGCCCAAGCGGGGTGGAGATTCTTGCCTTGTGTCAAGGCTTGGACAAGAGTCTTGGTGTGTGCTTTTGGGTGATATGCATTTAGGTAGTTAGGGTGCTTCCTAGCTACGCTTGTAGAAGCCAAGCTCACTAGGTTGACAGAGGTGATCTTTAACAAGGTCATGATTGGAGTGCAAATTCAGAAGGGTCACTTGAAAAGTAGTTGCCGTAGTTAAAATTGAGTTGTTCTAGTGTTTTGTGATGATGAAGTCGTGGATACCTGCCCCCTTTCTATTAGTGCTCTAGATGATAATGGTTCAAGGGTCTAAACCTATTGATGGTGACACCTCCCTCAATGGTCCTAGTTGTGCCATAATGACGTTACTAACCCTTGATGGTGACGACTTATCAACGGTCCTGGCGGTGCCACGTCGGCACAACAAACCCTCTATGTTGACAATTCCCTAGATGTCCCATCGTTCCCGTGTCGGCACTGCCAACACCTTGATGGTGGCGGCTCGTGAATAGTCTGAGTGGTGCCACATTATCATTACCAACGTCCCAATGGTGCAGCTCCTTAAGAATGTGTGCTATAACTGTATATTATCCTAAGGTTATGAAAATATTGTTACGTGTTGGGAAAATGGGAATAAAATGGCTTGTAGAGTAGAAAACACCATCGATGGATGTTTATGACAATTCACCTAAAAAATCCACAGCGTTTTGTAGATGTCATCAAAGTTTGATCCGTTTTTACAAAACTTGAGCATGAATGTTTAGTGTAGTTATTGGCACATTAAAAAAGCATGAAAGACATGAGAGCTACTTGGCTTATAGTGGCTTGGAGGATTCATCATGACAAACACTCTTCACATTGATTTTCCTATCAGACCTTTTTTATACAAGGATCCATGTTTCCTATCTTTTTATGGAAACAAAACATTCTTTACAAGGATTTATATGGACAAAAACATATGTGCCATGTACTCAACATAACCATGTGTATGCGATAAACAAGATCCACATCCCATTGTTTGATTCATTTGATCATTCAATGTGGACATCAGTTTTCTAATCGTACATACATGGAAGATTAACACTTGGAAGGTCATCAACATTCAAAACATTGTTTTCAGAATTCAATCACATTGCTTGTGATCATGGTACACCCTTTCAATGATTATGTTGTTATGGAAACTTAGTTAGGAGATGAGATCGATTTAATGTAATATTGGGTATCTCAAAAATAAAGTTTAAATGCAAATTTCTTTGGATAAAAACATGAGCCGTAACCTACAATCCCGAATTCAAATAAAAATGATGTAACATTGATTACGACTAAGATAATCTAGGTGATTTTCATTGTTGATTATGTTCTTGGACATCAATTTCACGTCAAAAATGTTTCTCATTGTACCTCCATAAATCATTGGTGTAACATTTTTAATTGGACCAAATAATTCAACCGGACCTTAGACCTTTGTGCCTCTAGAAATCAAGGCAAGTATAGCCTACGAGTTGCATGAGCTTGGTGGAGCTAAGCCTCGAGTAACGAACCAACCCACAAGTGCTAAAAGAGGCCTATTTGATCTACACATGGCCATAAGCACATGTTTACGACTGGGGGGACTCCTGTCATGTTATGGGATGAAGTTAAAAGAAAATGTACTAAGATGGGACACCCTTGACCCAATGGTTAGAAATCGATAATGTCTAAATGACATGGAAAGAGCTGTTTTTGGACGTGGATAGTTATTGTTAGGATGTTTTGTTTAGTTCTTCATGTGATAATCCTCGTAAATAGGGGGGAGACATCATCAAGCATGTGTTTGTTTCATTACGCAGGAACATGAAAAACTTAGGGATGGAAATCATTAGATAAAAGATTAATCTCTTTTCCATTGTGTAATGTATTACGCACCCTTTTTCCATTTCATGGTGTGCATCATGAATTACACGATTAACCGATAGCCATGAGCAAAGAAAAACCAAGACACATCATCCACAAAGTTGAAGGAATGTTGCACATAAGCCAATTATAGGATTAAAGATGAATTTTAAAATGTATGCAAAACTTTGGAACCTTGTGATTCATTTTGCATGCAGCCAATTGTAGGAACAATACGTAAAAACTATTCTATTTTTATCTTATCGCAAAAAGGTGGTTGACCGGAATGAAGGGAAAGGTGTATTAGAATCGAATTCCATTAGATTAGTCATCCTCCTTTGTTAAGACAATGATTAGAACGGGTTCAAAGTTGCATTTTCACATAGAAAGTCTTTCATGTTATATCTAAAGAAATTCACATAACGATTTTGTCTAAGAAGAAGGCTGTTCTTTACTGCCCAAACAGCTAATGGAATAATTTCATCCCCCTCATAAGACGACAATTTTAATGGGTTTTCATTTTCCCCACAGTTTTTCACAGAATATATTACGTATGATGCATGGTTTTTGATGGGTTTTGAAAGTTTAAAATTTAACTATTATAAATGAATGTACCTTAGGGGTTTTCCATGATGAAAAATGTAAAAAGAAACCTTTGGAGTTTTTTCAGCATTGACATAGGTTTCATGATATTATTGTGATTATATGGATAAAAGAATAAGAATAGTTTAACGTTCATATCAAGAAATTTTTTTTTTCTATATATTTTCTAAAACATGATATCTCTTAATGATGATTTTTATCAATATGATATTATCTGAAATGTTAACATAATGTTTTGAGTCAAAATATAATCATTTTTATTATTTGACTAATATAAAATGTTTGTCCCAGGAATGTGTTTACACTCCCCTCAGGACGATTTAAAGTAAAATGGTCATGGAAATGCGATGTAGAAGTGAAATGGCATACCAAAAGTTGTTTTAAATTCACTGATTTATTGAAGAAAAACGAGTAATTTATTTTTCAATGTAAATTTGAGCCAAAAAATCCGTTTTGGCGTACGACTGAAAGCCCGCCACATTTTGGTGCTTGCAAGGGCGAAAAGTTTGTGGAGGTCGGCTGTATGAAATGTAAACTCGTGAATGCTTAAGAAGAAGTTCAACAATATGAATTTACAAGCAGTAAGTGTCACAATCAATTGTATTTGTGCCAAGGAAAAGTGATGATACAGGAGGCTTCACATACTTCTCTCACTTCATCAACATTCAAAGTTTTGGTGAAAAGCACATGTTTGCCAAGGAGGAGAATTTTTGGTAGACCTTACTTCATTTATTTTTTGAATCAAACCCACATGGATTTGTTTATAAACTATATGGGTTGATGTTTTGAATGAGTATAGATTAATGTTGAAGATACGGTATGACCGTTTGTGCAGTTTTGGTCATGTACGTCAGTAAAATTCATGGTTTCCTTATAATTGCATGTAGTTGAGTTTGAGAATCTTAATTGAACGGGCACGAGCCCTTCTATTGAGGGGTTTGGGAACTTTTGAAAATGTGGCAACACCAGGATGTCGATGATGTATGCCATGTGACAGTGATCTAGCAATTTCATAAGTTTTTAGTCAATATCTTACCGAAATATCTTTGGAAAAGAAAATTTGCAATAGGCAAAGACTAGGTGAAAATTTATTTTTTCCATTATTAATAGAAATTGTATTTATTCTAAGATGTTCTTGGGCATATAATTTGTGTGCCAATTCGTATTTTATTATATGGTAGACTATGTTTTCTTTAAATATTTTAAATTTCACCTTTATGGTATAATATGAAATAAGGGTGAGAAGTATGTTTTGTTTGAATGAAGAGAGGGTGCTTGTTGAGAGTTGTGGTATGTGTGGTTCACACAAATCCATGTTTCTTGTATGAAATTGTCTTCTATTATTTATTTATTCTTATGATCATATTATTTCCTTCGAATTACACTTGGTGTCTGTCTTGAGAAGGTTTTTGGACCCGCCATTATCTGAAAGTAGAGAGAAACTTGTCGTTAGCTTCTGCTAAAGAGTGGCAAAATATGTTCTGAATGTTTTACTCTTGTAAATTTCCTTTGTGAAGTATGAAACTAGGTACGAGTTTTGCCCCTGTTTACCGCAATTGTTGTCTTCCGTCGGCTTGCTCAGTGTGTTGGCAGAAGCGTCGCGTGCGCCGTCAACAGCACCTCCAGCCGAGTTGAGAACCAGGTGTCGTGAGGGGCACGTGACGAAGTGCCGTCACTTCGCCGCAAGTTAACCTGTCGCTCTTTCGTCTGCTGCTGCCGCCATATTCCTTAGGCCTATTCAAGGTCTTCCTCGATGTCACCGCTTCCAGCCGTCCGTGTGCCCTTCGGCACGTCAACCGCGTCGTCCCTCCTTCCACGCCCTCACAAGCAGCAACACCAGCAGCACCAGCAGCACCAGCAGTGGCAGCAACGGTTGCTTCATTTCAGTAACTCCGCTTTCGCAGCAGCCGATCAAGGTGGATCGAAAGCACGGCGCGCAGGAAGCCAACTAGAACCAAACCTTCCAGAACCGTGGTCATTTCTTCGGAAGGGATTCATGGCGTCAGAGGAGTTGGCCGCGGTGTGCACAACACCACATACCACTTCTACGTTCGCGGCAACAACACTGGGTGTCACAGCACCACAGCACCCTACCTCTGCTGCTGCTATTGCATCCGACGTCGCGCCAGCAGCAGCAGCCTCGGCAACGTCAAGAGGAGCAGTAGCAACCGCAGCGGCAGCGGCGGCCGCGGCGGCTGCTTCTAACCCAGCAGCCAGAACTTGTCCGCGGCCTGAAACAAAACACCGCGCGGTAGCGAAGGCCCGCGCGCTCGCCCAGGGCGATTTGGACCGTCGATTTTCGGTTCTCGACAATCTCATTGAGTCGTCCGGCGGATGTGCCATTTTGGACGGAGGGTTTGCGACGGAGCTGGAGCGGCGCGGCGCCGACCTCAACGACCCCCTTTGGAGCGCAAAGTGCCTGCTGGACGTGGAAGCTTCCGCGCTCGTTCGCGAGGTGTGAGGTTGGGGTTTATGGGGGCAAGGGAAACCGGGACTTTGCTTTGCGCATTTGGCCGTGGTGGGCATGGCGATGGTGGAGCTTATGGTGCAGCCGTGGCTTGCCATGCTTCCGTTGCTGCCCTAATCGCCACCCCATTCACTAGCATTGCTTCTGTATGCTTGGGAATAAGCCCCCCCCCCCTTCCCCCCCTCCCCACATTTGTTCAGCCTTTTTTTCCCCTCAGTTTCCTTTCTTCTCTCTTGCCTGGACTTTTGTTGCAGGTGCATCTGGACTATTACAGAGCGGGAGCAGACATTGGCATTTCAGCCTCGTACCAGGTGAGACTTGTTTTTCTGCTGCCACAGCAAGTCAACACAGCACACAGCACACAGCCACAGCATTCCAATGTGTTGGCCTACCTCATTGGGTTTTGCTTAGAGACGTCATCAGCGACCATGATTGTTCCCCTCACAATCATTTTATCATTTCTTCTGCTGCTTCTCTCTTGTTCTGTTTCCTTGTGCTTGCTGTCCATCGTCCTCTCACTCTCGTGCATTGTGCGGCTCCACAACTCCTCAGGCCACCATCCAAGGGTTTGTGGCGCGAGGGTTCACGGAGGAGCATGGGGAGGAGCTACTCGCACGCAGTGTGGAACTCGTGAAGGATGCGCGTGACCAGTTTTGGGATGAATACCAGAAGCAACAGCAGGAGCAGAAGCAGAAGCAGGGCAGCAGCAGCAGCAACGGTCTGAAGCCCTTCCGTGGGATAAGGATACGGCAACGGCCGTTGGTGGCTGCATCTGTGGGGAGTTACGGAGCGTACCTTGCGGACGGGTCCGAGTACAGGTTGGAAAAAAAATTCAAGCTCTCCCTTTGCGTTTTAGCTGCTACCCTTCCTTCCCCTCTTCCTCCGCTTCTCATCCTTTCTTCTGCTCTCTTTGGTGGGATGGGGATATCGCTGCGCCCGCTGGCAGCGGTGTGCGTGTGCGGCCATGTTTGCAGTGAAGTTGTGGAGTATGGGTGGATTGGGACAGTAAATCTCATCACGCAAACTTGCCAGACTCTTGGTAGCAAATTGATAGCATGGAAAGGGTGCTATTCTCCATTCTCTCCTCTCTATTTTCTCTTTTATCTTCTCCACTCCCTGTTTTCTCTTTTCTGTTCTCTGTTCTCCATTCTCTGTTCTTTGTTCTCTATGCTCTAATCTGTCTTCAGACTCTGCAAAAGCAGCATGGAGACGTGAGCAAGGAAGTTAGGCGGAGTTCTTTCTGTTGAATAAAGCTCTCCAGTTTTGCCCTTGTTCAGTGTTGGCAAGGCGCGCGCGTTACGCCTTAAGGCGCGCCCCTCTTATAATGAGGGCGCGCCTTTTTCCATAGAGGTTGCCAGGTGGCTGAGAGATGGCGGACAACAACGCGACGGTAGATCTTTTTACGGTGATTGAAGCATTGTAGGTTCTGAGGCCTTCGTGCCTGCGGGTTTGCCATGAGAAAACAATGAGCAATATCCAGAAGTGCTTCCGAACTCCCGCTGGTTCTGAGTCTCAATGGTCAGCAGGGCTCGCTGGACACTTGCGTGACAGTGTCCCAGGCAGGCAGGCATCACCGAGACGATGCGGAAACCCATCTGCACGCATCGCAGCACATCGATGAACAAAGACATCGACGGAATCAGCGAGCTGAAGGCCCACTGAGTCCATCGTTGCCATCTGATGATGTCATCGTTGACGGTGCGGATGATGTCGCAAACCACCTGAAGCGGAAAGAGAAACCGTCAAACCGGAGCCAGTCGAGCTGCTTTGACGTTCGATAATTAATCGTCATATCGAGGCTAGGCATTTCCCACGACTGCTGAAAGGACGATTGCCTGAGTTTATGAAAAGACGAACCGGCATCTTCTTTCCAGAGGTGTGACAAACCTCCCTTTCAAAATGCAAAAGTGGACGAAGTCAAACAGCTGGATGTTTCCGGGGAAAAGAAATGCGAACGATGAACGGTTATTGAGAGTTGACAGTTGCGCATCAACCGTCAACGCTCGACGAAACGTCTCCCTGAAGGGACGCGACCACCAGTTTGACGACGGCGAACGGCAGTCAGTGCTCGACAAGTGCCATCGACGCGACGAACTTCCATGGCCAGGCACAAAAAACGACGACAGAAGAAACGGATGTGAGCCCGCTGATGATGGCATGCGCATACGTGGACATGGAGTTCACATGCTGTTTTCATTTTGCAGGAAGAAAAATATTGAAATTCAGAGGCCGACTTTGACACCATCAAAGTCAGGGCATGAAGATCAACATGAACATACTTTCCTTTTTTTGGTCCGCGGCGGTGATGTAAGGCGCTGGGCGGCGAAACAGACAAAAAGGTGTAAGGCGCGCCTTACGCGCCGCGCCTTACCTTAAGGTGCGGCCCACTTATCATGAGGGCACGCCTTTTCCCATCACTGCCCTTGTTTGCTCAAACAAATCACCGAGCCGTGGGGGCAATGTGGCTACGTTTTCCGCTGCTGCAGTGGCGAGTACGGTTCGGACATGACCTTGGACAAGCTGGTCGAGTTTCACCGCCGGCGGGTGCTCGCGCTTGCGGCTGCCGGCCCCGACGTCCTCGCCTTCGAAACCATTCCCAACCTCGTCGAGGCGAAGGCGTTTGTGAGGATTCTGGAGGAAGAGGACGTGGCCGTGCCCGCTTGGCTGTGCTTCAACTCGAAGGACGGGAGGAACGTTGTGAGGGGTGATGCGTTCGAGGATTGCGTCGCGGTTGGAGAAGCTTCCAGGAAGGTGGTGGCTGTGGGCATCAACTGCACGCCGCCTCGGTTCATCCACGGCCTCATTGACATTATTCGAAATGTGACGTCCAAAGCCATCGTTGTGTATCCAAACAGCGGTGAAGCGTGGGATGGCGAACGGAAGGTGTGGGTGGTAAGTGCCTTTCCCAACCAATGCCCCCCGTCCCCCCCCCCCCCCCCCCCCCCCCC
>SZWC01002981.1:100915-111136 GCA_023375785.1 Penium margaritaceum | reverse complement strand
ATGGATATGGATATGGATATGGATATGGATATGGATATGGATATGGATATAGATATAGATATAGATATAGATATAGATATAGATATAGATATAGATATAGATATAGATATAGATATAGATATAGATATAGATATCAATGCTGATGTGTTTCGTGTCTGGGTTCGAGATCACTGCTGATGTGTTTCGTGTCTGGGTTTACAACGCTGACATTAGTAAAGTGCAAGAAAACTAAACACTCGATTATCTCTTTCTAATGCCTGTCCATCTTTGCACATCCGATCGTCAGATCGAACGGCATTCAGTCGGAGACACCATGAAGTCGTCTTTCTTCCATAGTATGCGACGGACAACGATTAGTAAGAAACGGTCTCGCTTCCAGCTTCCAATAACATGCAAAACCCCTACTTATCAATCGGCGGTTTGGGTATCTGGTTAGTGTTTTTTCTTGCCCTGGCATCTGCTGGGCCCCGCTACCGCGGGGCCCGGCAGATGCCTGAGAAAATGCATGGAAGCTCTCTAGCAACGCAGCTGCTGACTAGGCGTTAGTGTCTGATCAGACGGTGTCGACAGTCACAGGTTGTACACACTACGGCAAGGGTTTGGCTAGGAGACACAAGGCAAAGTGTCAAAATGCTTCAATATAGCATATGCAGAGAGAAATGACAAATGACAGGTCCAAGGCATAAATACATGTCGCGGGGCACGGCGGGTGTCGCACGCGGTAGTCCAAGAGCTGTCCTAAAACCGGCCCAAAACCACTGTTTTGGCGTAACTCTGCACACACATGTCAGAATGCTATGCCGTCTGAACCTAGACGTGCAGAATCAAAAAACGAACGCTACGACTAGTCACATGCATGCATCCATCAACAGATAGTGTGCATACAATGCAAAAACATGCAATTAGGCCTCACGGGCAGTCTGCCGAAAGACGCTGCAAGATGTAGAAGACATAGCAGAGAGTCCTGGTGGCATCTGGGGCTCTGGTGCAGTGGTCGGCCAGCTCCAAGCTGGTAGTCCGCCGCCTGTCTTCGCGCCGGTGTCACCAGGGCCGCCCGCCTCAGGGATCTGCACGAGTATGGACACGGCCGAGTGGTCACAGTAAACTATACAGGAACGGCACAAAGCACAACACTCCCCCATGACTGGATGGTACGCATGTCCATAGGCGTGCAGCACTGGTAGGAACATAATAGTGAGTGACACAAACAAATGAGACGCAGAAGCACATCCCACACTCAACCACTCTCACGCACGGGACGAAGCCCAACAGAATGAATGGCCAGTAGGAACTTTCCGCGAGCAAGTGCCTTCGTCAAGAAGTCAGCACACTGCGTGTCAGTACCAACCCACATGATGGAGATCACGTGTCGCGCCACCAGATCACGAACGAAGTGATGCTCAACCATAATGTGCTTTGTGCGAGCATGAAAAACACCAAAGTTCTCTGCAATGGCGAGAGCACTCTGGTTGTCGCAACGCAACACAATGGCGGGTACTGACTGTCCAAGCTCAAGAAACAAGTGCTACACCCATGGTGCCTCAGCAGCCCCTACGCCCAAAGCAACATACTCTGCCTTTGACGAGCTACGTGCAATGCAGCCCTGCTTCCTGCATTGCCAAGACAAAGTGATACCACCCAGCAAAAACACGTAGCTAGTACGACTGCGCCCATCCGGGCTCCAAGCCCAGTCACTGTCAGTGTAGCCGCCAAGGACCACCAAACACTGCCGACGAAAGCAGAGTCCGAGGTACGGCGTGGAAACCATGTACCATACCACTTGCACAGCCGCGTGAAGGGCTCTCGCACGTGGAGCCTGCGAGAACTGAGCGAGGAGGTTGACGGCGAACGCGATGTCAGGACGCATGGTGGTGGCCAGGTACATGAGAGATCCAATGAGACAGAGGTACAAGGTCACGTCCACTGTCTCCCCCAACTGTGTAGGTCATCCACCTTCAGGGCATCCTGCCCATCGGGTGTAAGAGGTGTGGAAGCGGATGGCACTGCACCAAGGAGATTGCTGAAGCGCTCCCCCACGACTCGTGCGTATCGGGCCTAATGCATCAACAGTGTCCGATGTCTGCGATCCCACATGATCTCCATACCGAGAAACACCGATGCAGGACTGAGGTCCTTCATCCTGTAGGCAGCCTGCAGGAAAGCCTTGGCCTCCTTCACGGCCTCCACGGAAGGAGACGCAATCAGGAGGTCATCAACATAGACCTGGATGGCGGTGAACCGCTCGGGTGTCGGTAGGATGAAGAGCGAGGGGTCTGCCTCGCTCTGTATGTTTCCTGCGCGAGTCAAAGTGCCAGTGATCTCCCGGTTCCAGCACCATGGAGACTGCTTGAGGCTGTACAAGGACTTGCGCAGGCGCCAGACCTTGTCACCGTCCTCAAAACCTGGTGGCTGAGCCTCGTAAATCTCCTCATCTAGAGAGCCATGGAGGAACGCATTGTTCACATCCATCTGGAGCAGTTCCCAGTCATGCTGAGCCACTACACCGAAGAGAGTTCGAGCTGAGGTCATGCGGCCGACAGGGGCAAAGGTGTCAGTGTAATCGACTCCCTCAATCTGAGAGTACCCCTTGACGACCAAGCGGGCCTTGTAGCGTTCCAATGAGCCATCCGGCTTCACTTTCTTGCGAAAGACCCACTTGACGTGAATCGCTTTCCTCCCAGGGGGAAGGTCGACAAGCTCATAGACTCTGTGCTCTCGGATAGCGCAAAGCTCATCCTCACAAGCAGCTTGCCAGGCATCGGCATCCTACGATGAGAGAGCCTCCCTCAATGTGCCAGGGTCAGGCGCCATAGAGGAGGAACTCTGCGTGGCGAGTGCACACGCCTCAGTGTCGGGCCTGACGGCCACGAGATGAGCTGCTGCGTCACAGGCGATATGGAACTCACGAGTGACCAGGTCGTGCCCTATAGGGCATGCTGGATGTACCTCTGAAAGCTCGGTGCGCGCACTCAGGCCTAAGGCCTTTGTGCCTGGATCACCACTCGCGATGGTGCGAGTGGAACGCTTGGGTCCGGGACCCGACGCTCGCTGAGCTCCGGAGTCTAGTGGTCGAAGGCAGCCACCGGGCTCACGGGAGTAACCGGAGGTCGAGGGGCGCACCTTTGGCTCAGGAAAGGTACGACCACAGGGACAGGTACGACCACAGCTGGTGAGGGCTGAGACAAGGCAGCCTGAGAGGCCGAGCGAGGAGATGAGTGTGTGGGAGACACGGGGCTGGGTGTGACAACAGGCAAGGCTGGTCCGGACACTGAGGCAGGGGTGTCAACCGACGTAGGAATGGGAGTGGGCAAGACTGGGTCAGACGTAGGAGCAGGGGTGCCGGTAGAGACAGGTGATGGTGCAGGAGGAGGCGTGAGAGAAGAGGTACCTGTGGGGTGTGCAACAGGTTGTATAGGCGAGATCTCTGGGCCGACGGCAATGATAACCGGATCATCAAGGACTGGAGATCGAGAGGGGGCTCGAGCGGACACATCAGCCGGAAGAGTGATGGTCGCTGGCGTAGAAGTCTCCCCCATCCACCGAGGACCCTCATAGGAAGGGACATGGGCTGCGGAGAGGGCTGAGATCGAAGTCAGGTCACGGTACGTGAGTGACTAAAAAAACAGCGCGTCACGGGACTCAATCACGCGACGACGAGTGGGGTCCCAAAAACGCCAGGCTTTCGACCGCGGAGAGATGCCAATGAAGGCACACAAGCGACCCCGAGTGGAGACCTTGGACGCCTGCTGGTCCTCATTTTACCACACGGAGGCCAGAGATCCCCAGACGCGAGCGAGATGGAGGTCAGCACGGTGGCTTAACCAGAGCTCGTACGGTGTAACATGGTCCGGAAGTGGACCATGCGGGAGGCGGTTCCAGACCCAAGTCATGTAGGCGAAGCCCTCGAAGGCGAAAGACTCCGGGAGACCGCACTCAGACCACATGGCGCGAACCGCATCCTCCATGGTGCGGTTCCAGCGCTCAGACACACCGTTCTGCTGTGGAGTAGCAGGAGCGGAGACCTGGTGAAAAACACCGTGCTCAGCAAAGAAGGAGTCCATCGCACAAATGAACTCGCCGCTGCGATCCAAGCAAAAAGTATGTAGCGTGTGGCGAGACTGACGCTCAGCCATCACGAGCCAGAGCCGAACCGTAAGGGCGGCGTCACTCTTTTGGCGCAGACTGTAGACCCACCGCATGCGGGTAAAGTCATAAGTCAGTGTCAGAACATACCGGCCCCTCTCGGGCAGGGACTCGACCGGGAGAGGACCGAGAAGGTCCGACTGGACCAGCTCAAGAGGTCTAAGCGCTCGAGAACGCGAGTCAGGGTAGGTGCACCGGTGCATCTTCCCCTGAGCACAGAAAAGACACTCAATCTTGGGTGGCTTCTCAAAAGAAGCCACGTCAAGACCAAAAGCAAGTTGTGTCCGAATGAGCTTCGACATAGTGTCGGAGCCCACATGACACAGACGACGATGAAGCAACCGCTGGTGTTTCGAGGATAGAACACCAGTGACAAAAATGCGACCGGATGAGGAGGGCGAGCAAGGGGAGGAGGACCGAGCGATACGATACAAATCATCTATGACTGAAGTACGTAAGACAATGCTGCGGGTGTCAGTAGCAGTCACAGTCGCTGAATCAGCAGTGTGCTCCACCGAGAGAACCATCAGAGTGCAGGCACGCATAGAAAGCAGGTTGAGCTCAAGATCAGGCACAAACAACACGTCAGAAAGATTCAAGGGGCCAGACGGACCGTCAAAACATACAACCCCCACACCGTGGACTGGCAAGGAGTGACCAGAGCCTGTACGAACAGAACGAACAGTCGTGACAGGACCAAGTACGACAAAGTCACTGCGACGGCATGTCATGTGATGGGTGGCCCCAGAGTCGATGATCCAAGTGCCACTGGAATCACGACTGGTGGACGTCACTATACAACGAGCAATGGAACACTCGGCATCAGAGGGACACTGAGCCAACAGTGGGAAGGAACAACGTACATCACGAAGATGAGACTCATGAATCCAGTCAGTGCAGTCAGGCCCATCATCATCACATGCTGACTGTGCTCCCCCACACGCGTCATCACGAGCCACAGGAACGGACGAACAAGCAGTCTGTGAACCACCCAACGATGACAACACACTCACACCTCCTTGAAAGCGAAGTGCCAGAAGATGACAAAGCTTGGCGATGGTGCGGTCGCGTGGGTCCGGATCGCTGTTGCTCGCCGGTGAGGATGCAGGAACAGCTGCAGTCGTGGCCACCGCACGTCCGAAGGAGGGTGCGGACGATGCGCCGGACGTGGAACGAAGAGCATGTGCAGCCTGAAGCCCACGGGTGATCCGCGCCCAGTCAAGCGGCTGCTGGCACTCGGTGTAGCGATGGGCGCCTCCACAGTTGTAGTAGTGCATAGAACGACCACTGCTATCACTGGATGACGACAGCTGCTGACCTGATCCACACTTCCTATTCTTCCTCTTCCCTTGGGCGGCTGTTGCAACGCCCTGTGTCTATGTGGGTGTAGGCGGGGTCGAAGAGGAGAAGGAAGATGAGGTGGTCATGGTGGAGGTGGATGAGGGTGACTGCAGGAGAGAAGATGGTGGTGATGCGATGACTGCTGCAACGAGGGAGGTCTCCTGATGCGCTACTGCTGCCTCACGGGCTGAAGTCACCTGGAGCAAAAGCTGATGCGCCCAAGGGAGCAGCTGTAGAGTGGCTGAGAAAGGCTCGAGGACAGCGTCGCTGTACCGCATGAAGATGTCGGTGTACTCAAGGCGAACTCCGAGCATAATCGTCCGAAGCGCCCACAACTGTGCCTGCTGAGGTCCCTAGACGCGTGTAGATACGCATAGCGCGTCGCCAGTAATCCGCTATAGACTCCGCAGGCCCCTGACGAAGCAAATGGAAAGCACGAATGTGTGATGCACGAGTGGCGTGCGTCTCTGCGGCCAGCAGGGATAACGCCAGATCCCAGCCTCCACAGGGATCGGCGCCGGTGCATGTGCCAGCCTCGCCAAGGCAGGGGCGGAAGTCGACGACAGTCTCGCGTGGCATGGCGTAGAGAAGTCCGTGCATGGCCCGGGCTGTTGTCAATGCCTGTGCTGGGTCTGTAGACTGGTACGGGCTGTGGTAGTAAGGCCACACTCCCTCAGATGTAGCCCACACCTGAAACAGGATCTCCCAGCAGTCGAAACCATCCTCGCTGATGTACCGTGGAGGCGGTGCCTCAACGTCCTTAGGTTGCCGCTCAGTGGGGAGNGAGTGGCGTGCGTCTCTGCGGCTAGCAGGGATAACGCCAGATCCCAGCCTCCACGGGGATCAGCGCCGGTGCCTGTGCCAGCCTCGCCAAGGAAGGGGCGGAAGTCGACGACAGTCTCGCGTGGCATGGCGTAGAGAAGTCCGTGCATGGCCCGGGCTGTTGTCAATGCCTGTGCTGGGTCTGTAGACTGGTACGGGCTGTGGTAGTAAGGCCACACTCCCTCAGATGTAGCCCACACCTGAAACAGGATCTCCCAGCAGTCGAAACCATCCTCGCTGATGTACCGTGGAGGCGGTGCCTCA
Source organism: Penium margaritaceum (assembly GCA_023375785.1). Lineage (NCBI taxonomy): Eukaryota > Viridiplantae > Streptophyta > Zygnematophyceae > Desmidiales > Peniaceae > Penium > Penium margaritaceum. The sequence continues at coordinate 104,566 of SZWC01002981.1, read as the reverse complement.
ACGTCCTTAGGTTGCCGCTCAGTGGGGAGAGCAACCACAGGCTGAGGAGGACGAGAGATGGGAAAAACTCCTGGGAGAGGGTGATCACCAGGGTAGTTAGGCGATGATCGTATCGGGGTAACCGGTGGAGGTCGGGTACCCGTCTGTAGCTGACGGAGGCGCTCCTGGAGAACTCGAATCTCGTGCTCCTGGGAATCATCCGTGATGCCTGGCATGAATCACTCATCGTGTAGTGGCTCATCATCAAGGAGGTCAACAGGTGGTGGGTCAGGTGGAGCGCCTGTCACGGGTGCCTGAACAAAATGCTGGGTAGAGACCGCAACTCCGGCAGCTCCCTCAGAGATCCGCGGAGGGGCCGTGGACTGACCGCGCAGAAGCTCAGTCAGCGTGCGGATAGCGTCAGTCTGCTCTCTCTGGAGATGACGCATCTCTATCCGCTGGCTGCGCAGGTCCTCAATGGCCTACGAGCGTGGACTCAGTACGCCAGACGAGGAGGAGGAGGGATCGCCTGGTCCCTTCTCCTTGCTGTCGGACAGGCTCATGTCGCCGCTCAGTATCGGGCGACAGATGAAATTTGTCGGATTTTAAAAGCGTCAGAGTTTCTCAAGGAGTTGAAACGCTGGCAACTTATGACTGTCTGGCCAAAAAATTGACTAAGTGTGGTGCTGACGTCAGTTAGTGGTTGCTGACGTCAGTTAGTGGTTGCTGACGTCAGCACGATGGATGATGTCAGCAAGCAAAATTGCTGACGTCGGCTTGTCTCCTCTTTTTTTTTCCTCTCGCGAATCTGTACGCGCGTGCAGCCGCTCCGTGGTGGCTGCGGGAACGCTACGCGGAAGCTGTGCAGTAGCTTCCGCCCAGCTGCTGCTGCAGCTGCACTGTCAGCTGCAACAGCAGCTGTGTAGCTGCCGATGCCGCGGTGGCAGCAGGGGCTGCTCTGCTGCTGCTGCGCGTTGCGGCTACTGCACGTTGCCGCCGCCGCGCGCTGATGCTGCTGCCGCTGCCGCGCTGTTGCTGCTGCTACTGCTGCTGCTCCTCTGCTGCTGCGTTGCTGTTGTCGCCGCTGCTACTGCACTGCTGCTGCCGCTGCTGCTGCTGCGCTGCTGCTGCCGCCGCTGCTGCCGCGCTACTGCTGCCGTCGCCTCTGCTGCTGTTGCTCTGCTGCTGCGGCTATGGGAGGGGCGGCTGCACTCACTGCAGCCGCCATGCACCTCGCGTGGCGGTGCACAACACTGCTGCTGCCTCTGCTACTGCGATCTCACGTGGTGGGCGGGGCTGCGTAGGCGGCGACCGGCTGTCTCCAGCAGGCCTCAAGAACTCTGCTGCAGCGGTGACTCTCACTGCTGCTGCTCTGCTGCGTCTCTACTGCGCAGCTCAGTGAGAACTGTCTCACTGCTCTGATACCATGAGAAAATGCGTGGAAGCTTCCTAGCAACGCAGCCGCTGACTAGGCGTCAGCGCCTGATCAGACGGTGTCGACAGTCACAGGTCGTACACACTACGGCACGGGTTTGGCTAGGAGACACAAGGCAAAGTGTCAGAGTGTTTGAATATAGCATATGTTGAGAGAAATGACAAATGACAGGTCCAAGGCATGAATATCTGCAGCGGGGCACGGCAGGTGTCGCACGCGGCAGTCCAAGAGCTGTCCTAAAGTCGGCCCAAAACCACTGTTTTGGCCGTAACTCTGCACACACATGTCAGAATGCTACGCCGTCTGAACCTAGACGTGCAGAATCAAAAGACGGATGCTACGACTGGTCATATGCATGCATCCATCCACAGACAGTGAGCATACAATGCAAAAACATGCAAATAGGCCTCATGGCCAGTCTGTCGAAAGACGCCTACAAGATGTAGAAGACACAGCAGAGAGTCCCGGTGGCATCTGGGGCTTTGGTGCAGTGGTCGGCCAGCTCCAAGCTGATAGTCCGCCGCCTGTCGTCGCGCTGGTGTCACCAGGGCCGCCCGCCTCAGGGATCTGCACGAGTATGGACACGGCCAAGTGGTCACAGTGAACTGTATAGGAACGGCACAAAGCACAACAATGCCAAGCGTGTGCCGCATCCTACAACCCCCCCCCCCAAACCTACGACAAACCTCCTAGTTTATAAGGGGGGTTTGGCAGGGTCATCGCGAGCTCGCAGGGAGGTTTCGGCGCGAAACGCCTCCTGCAAGCTCGTGACGACCGACGAAGCACGAAGTAAAAAAACATGTCAAACATGATATATACATGAAATACATATCAACCGTGCCCATTTTCGCTCGCGCGACGAAAAACATGGGCACCGCTGTCATTTCGTTTCCGACTATGGACACCGACGTCTTTCCATTTTTTACTTTGGGCACCGCCGTCAGTTCGTTTTTTACTATGGACACCGTTGCTTTATCTGGCGAAACGATGGGTATATTGCTACACCGTCCTATACGAAAACACGAACATTTGAATGATTCACTCATCAATCCACAACATAACCGTTGTACTGTAGTTTTGAATAGCCAACGTGGCTTTAAGCGGGCTTGTCAACATTAGAGTGTTTGTCAGAGACTCGAGCCTTCCAATTGTGATTCTCTCATGCCTTCGCATTTCGTATAAATCATGTAAACTTGTGCAAAAGGGAATTGGGATGATTGCACTTATGAGTGAACAGAGATGGTCCATGCTACATCATCCCCCAAAGGCCCCCTATTCCTACCTGTTACACAATGAAGCGAGTCAACGAAGTGTGTCATGTGCATTCATACATTGCACTTTTGTTGAAACAAGGCAAAAACACTTTAACTATCAATGAAAATGTGCAAAACCCCTTGGAACGGTTTCCAAGAAGTGCCTGTCCAATGATCTCGGGCTCTTAAAATTTGTTTTCGGTCTTGAAAACTACCCCTTACTAGTCTCTTGATCAATTGTGCAGACACATTTTGAAAAGCGAGGATGGGGGAGTGTGTGCAAGTATTACGGATTGTGTGTACATGTTCTTGCTTCTCACATGACATTATGATGCCAAGGAAATTGTCAATCAAAAGTGATGTTGTGATGTTGGCAATGGCTCAACACCACTGCGCCTTGCCATCAAATATACAAGGCCCTGGGATCCTTGTCAGTGCTTATGTTTCCATAGCATGTGCACACTCTCACTATGGCATGCGATGTCAACATGCTTCCAAAGCATGTCTAATCAAACCTGTGCATCTCACCAAGGAATCCTTGCAGCAGTGGCGTTCCCACCACTCCCGTACGCTCCAGCCGCAGCGTACGCGAGGGCAGCCTCCCTCCTCTTGACCTTCCACAAGCGATAGTGCACGAAGCGCTTGAGCTTGTTCATGTGGCCGCGGATCCAGTTGTTGTGCAGCATCACCGGTCGTATCAAACCCCTCTTCTTGAGCCTCCAAAACTCCTCTTGGGCCGGCTTGAACTCCCTGCATCACCAGCGTGAAGTCCAGACGCAGATGAAGGAGCAGTCTGGTGGTCTGTGCAACGGCCGCGTGAATATCGGTGGCATGAATGAAAGACTGCCAGTCAACCAAGTAGCTCTCAGAGCACGATGCTCAATGACAGCCACCCTCATTGTAGGATTCTTTTGCTTCCACGTTTTTCAAAACCTCAAAAAAGAAAAAGAGAAAAAAACAGCCACCCTCATTCCTAACCAACCT